>OZ012739.1:673376089-673671353 GCA_963859935.3 Lathyrus sativus
TCTCTAATCGCATATATCCTAACAACCTGATCTAAAACTGAATAATTAAGGGGATTCGAATGGAGTTGCATACCTATCAAGTGATGATGGTAATGGTAGTTAGCTTTCAATTCAAGCCTTGATGCTTGCTTCAAGTGATCTGCAATGGATGCTAGTTCTTCTGTTTGCACTAGTTCTTGCTAAAACTTCTTGAATCACCTTATCCACTTCTTCATGCACTTGGAGTGAAGACTTGGATCACACGAAATAGCCACTGATTTCAATCACTCTTGCTTGCCAATTGCTCTATGATGATGGTAGAAGATGGTGGTAACAAGAATTGTGATGAATGATGAAGTTTTAATGGAGTTTGAAATCAAAATGCAATTTGGAGTGATGTGATCAAACTATGGTATGCCAGCACTATGAATCACCAACCCTGCCATGGATCAACTCTAGGGCATTTATAGAGAAGGATGGAAGTGTGTAGAAGCTTGTAGAAGATTCCAAGAAGTTTCTAGAATGTATCATGCAATGAGATTTTGATTTTTCCATATTTAGTAATTCTCATGCAAACTCATGATAAGCCATGCATTTCCACTTAATATATCCATAAATGAGTAATTGGTATGAGAACAAGGCATTTCAAACCCTTATGTAGCATTTTCTCACTTTCTCTTTTGGTGCCTTAAAATGCAAGAAACAAATTTACAAAGCAACTCCAATTTTTAAGCCTAAACTCAAAATGTGGATAAACCATTGTTTTTAAAATGATGTTTGGAGTCAAAATGACATATTGGATGACCTATTTTGGATTTGTGGATCTCTCAAACCAAAATTCCATTTCAACTTTTTTAACTTATAAGCCATTTACAAGCCATTTGCACCACTTTTAAAAATCCATGCTCTAAGCTTTTCCAAACTTTCACACCCTCTTTTCTAGCCTTAAAATCCCATTTTGAACAACTTTGATGTTTTGAGTTTTTTCATTTGAGGCTTGGAAATAGGAGATATGGCCTTTGCTTAAAATGACCTATAACTTCCAAATGACCAAAATACCCCTGTCTTGTTCAAACCATAAGTTGAGTTCTACAAATCCTATCAAGGACTTATAGTACTCTATAGAAAGCTAAGAAGATGCTCTTCAACATTTATGTTGACCAAGAAATCATAGGAATCATCCTACTAGGGCAAAAGTTGTCTGCAAGTTGGGTGACTTTCAAGGACCCAGATTCACACACCTCAGCTGACCTGTAATTTGTCAAAACCATAACTTGAGCTATGCATATCCTATCAAGGACTTCTACCACTCAAATTAAAGCTAAGAACAAGCTCTACAACATTCATGTTGTGGGGAAGATGAGATATCAATCACATCTTGAGCTAAAACTGCCTGGAAGATAGGGATCAAATTAGGGTTTTTTCACTGACAATCCTTAGAAACCCTAACTCAAAACTTCTCAAACTCCTCAATCATGATGAGTTGGTCTAGGAATCATCTTTATAACATCTCCATGCATCATTCCATGATCTCATGGCCCTTGGATTAGGTCTCAACCTTCTCCAAATCTTCAGCTGATCTAGGATTGACCCAGTCAAAACCCTAATTCTACCAGTCATGGTTGAATCTTCTGAATTCTTGCACAATGACCTCTCTGGGCTTCATGATGGCTTTCAAGACATCTCATAAACTTTCTCAAAGCTTCAAGTTCATTCTCAAAGTCTCAGAATCATTTGAGGAGCTCCCACAACTCTCAAGCTATGAAGCACACAACCTTGGTTTCAACCAATCTCTCTGAGGATCTCTTGAACTTTCTGATGAAGGTATCAACTTTCAAACACTTGATGGGTAAATAATTGTTGGTCAAATTTTGGGGTGCAATAGCCTGTTTCGATAACCGGCGGCAGCTTCTGAAATTTTGATTCATGAACCCTTTGACGCTGACGTAACAACAAATTTGAAGAAAATAATCTGCTGGCCGGATAAGAGAAACTTCAACAAGCAACTCTGTGGGGAAAATAGTAAGATGAACCGTATCATCACACGTCTCACGGTGAGACCTCGAATACCTGGTAATAGATCTGAGCTAGAACTCCATACTCCTACTGAGAAAACACACATGAAAGCAAAAGGTTAACCAACCTGATTTATGTTTCAAAATGCGTACGTTTGAAAATGGCGTAATGCTCCGTACGGCACGGAAATGCTACGCGTTTGAGTAGATGCAAACATGACGATGTATGCAAATGCAAATGTAGGCTCAAGCTGCAGGGGCCACTCGGATAACGATGTCTCAACAACATGAATGCTGAGGATAAAGCCAACTCCGTTGGGGAGAACAAGTATCATAAGGTATTCCGGTAAAATAAATGCCGAAAACATAGTCAACTTTTCCGGGGAGAGATTAAACATCAATTTCCACTGAGAGGAAAGAACAAACACCCTGCTGGTGAATAAACTTAGCTGGGGAAGAAGCGACACTTCCAGGCAAAGCACACTGTCTGGGCACAATTTACACATTCAGAGTTACCACTCCGCTGGGGACAGTCATCCCGACGGAGGCAAGACGACCTGTGGGGCGCAAGAAAACCATCCTTCGCGGATATAAGCCTTTCGAACCAACAACTTGGTTAACTATTGCGGGAATCTCCCATGCTGGAGATTGAACATGCACACCTTCGATTCGCTGAGGAGCGCAACCTCTGCAGGGGACATTGATTTTGACTTGTCAGGGTTCATCCTATGGACGGCTTTCCATGAGGACACTCTCCTGGGGAAGATAATTCCCTCGTCAAGCGACCTTGGCTGGGGAATACAATTCCTGGCCGTTTGCTCCAAAGGTAAGAACCCTGCAAAACACAAACGAGACAAAACAGGCCTATACAACAGAATCTATCCGGGTTAGCATCTGTGACATTACTTTAGTCAATTTGAAGTTTTAGCAATTATTGGCAAGGTCCAGCAAGATTATGTAAGTGCAAGTTTATCAAAACATCGGCGTCTTTCACAAATAAAACAGTAAAGAACAAGCATCAAGTACTGAATAACATGTTTTATTGATAACGGGCCTCTGAATAGGCAAAGTTTTGTACACTGGATGCAACTCCTGAAAAGAGGAAGTTACGCACAAACACACATAAATATATGCACAAGAAGTATAAAGAAAATACAAAACAATATTTGTATACATGTCGGCAACGTGGCACAGACAAATACCATGAGCTGATCCTCCTATGACTCGCCTGACTCTGTGCTTTCCCGGTACTCAATCTTCGGAAGAGATTGTTTTTGGATAGACGGCCCCCAGGTACTCCCAAACCACTAAGCAATGCCGTATCAAATCCGGACCGCAGTCATTTGCCTTTTCAATCCCTAACTTTTGCGTGAACCGCCCTTTGCGGGTTTTCAATTCACCGAGATACCCTTTTTTGCCGAAGTCGCCCTTTTCAGGTTTTCGACTTCGCGGGTGTACATCTTTTCAATTTTATCCCTAACTTTTGCCCGAACCTTTTATTCATTTTTTATGGTTCGCCGGGATGCCCCGTTTTTGCCTGGACTCTCTTTTTACTATCCAGCGGGTCACTTTCAAGCAAAGTATTTTTTTAACTGTGTCCGAATTCACAGGAGACGTAAAGTCCTCACCATCCATGGTGGGGAGTAACAAGGCTCCTCCAGAGAAGACTTTTCTGACAACGTAGGGACCTTCGTAATTGGGAGTCCACTTGCCCCTGTGATCTGATTGTGGTGGGAGAATCTTTTTCAAAACAAGATCGCCCTTCTGAAAGCTTCAAGGGTACACCTTCTTGTCGTAAGATTTCTTCATCCGGCTCTGATACAACCGACCGTATGCTAGAGAAGCCAGTCTCTTCTCATCCATTAAGCTGAGCTGATTCAGTCTATCTTTAATCCATTCTGCCTCGTCGAGTTGGACATCACGTAAAACCCTCAAGGAAGGAATCTCGACCTCCAACGGTAACACCGCCTCCATCCCGTATACCAATGAGAAAGGGGTTGCCCTGGTTGATGTGCGTACCGTCGTACGATAACCGTGCAAAGCGAAAGGTAACATCTCGTGCCAGTCCTTATACGTCACAACCATCTTCTGAACAATCTTCTTTATGTTCTTATTGGCCGCTTCGACAGCGCCATTCATCTTGGGCCGGTAAGGAGAAGAATTGTGATGCTCAATCTTAAAATTCTGACACAGCTCTTTCATCATTTTATTATTCAAATTTGAACCGTTGTCGGTGATAATCCGCTCAGGGATTCCATATCTGCAGATAATATCTCGTTTGATAAATCTGGCTACCACTTGTTTGGTCACATTGGCATATGATGCTGCTACCACCCATTTGGTGAAGTAATCGATTGCCACCAAAATGAACCGGTGTCCGTTTGATGCCGTAGGCTCAATCTTACCAATCATGTCAATTCCCCACATCGAGAAAGGCCACGGTGATGACATCACATTCAGAGGACTTGGAGGCACATGGATTTTGTCTGCATAAATCTGGCATTTATGACACCTCTTTGCAAACTTGAAACAGTCTGTTTCCATAGTTAACCAATAATAACCTGCCCGCAACAGTTTTCTCGTCATAGCATGCCCACCAACATGTGTACCAAATGTACCCTCATGTATCTCTTCCATGAGCAACTTCGCCTCTTTCTCATCTACACAGCGTAGCAACACCAAATCATGGTTTCTTTTATACATGACACCGTCCGGGTTCAGATAGAAATTGCCAGCCAATCTCCTGAGAGTCTTCTGATCTCGACTGGATGCCCCAGCCGGATACTCCTTGTTCTTCAGGAAATTCTGGATGTCAAAGTACCAGGGTTTACCACCGGGAGCCTCGTCAATGGCAAATATGAATGCAAGCCTATCGAGCCGAGAGATAACAATCCGGGGAGCCTCGTTCCAGAAGTTAACTTTATACATTGAAGACAATGTCGCCAGGGCGTCATCCATTTGATTTTCTGCTCGTGGCACGTGATGCAATTCCACCCTGTCAAAGAAAGGCAACAATCTCCTTGCATAATTCATATAGGGTATCAAATTGGGCTGACGTGTCTTCCATTCTCCTTTAATCTGATTCACCACTAGAGTTGAGTCTCCGTATACATCCAGGTTCTTGATTCGCAAATCAATGGCTTCTTCCAGACCCATGATGCAAGCCTCATATTCAGCCTCATTATTGGTAACAGGAAAAGTCAATCGGGCAGTAAATGGGATGTGAGACCCATGAGGAGTAGTGATAATTGCACCTATTCCGCTACCATAGGAATTTACTGCTCCGTCAAATATCAACTGCCATTTGGAACCTAACTCTGGTCCTTCGTCCAGCAACGGTTCTTCACAATCCTTCATTTTCAGGTACATGATATCCTCGTCAGGAAAATCAAACCTCATCGATTGGTAATCCTCAACCAGCTGCTCAGCAAGGTATTCTGACAGCACGCTACCTTTAATAGCCTTTTACGAGACATATTGGATATCGTATTATGTTAACACCATCTGCCATCGGGCAATTCTTCCGGAGAGTGCTTGCTTCTCAAACACATATTTGATTGGATCCATCTTTGAAATTAGCATGGTTGTATGATTCAGCATGTATTGCCTCAAACGTTTGGCGACCCAGGCTAGCGCGCAACACGTCTTCTCGAGCATTGAGTATCTGGACTCACAGTCGGTAAACTTCTTACTCAAATAGTAGATCGCATGCTCTTTACGTCCGGTATCGTCGTGTTGACCGAGAACATAACCCATACTTTCCTCAAGAACCGTCAAATACATAATCAAAGGTCTTCCGACCACTAGGGGTATCAAAACAGGAGGTTCCTGCAAGTATTCTTTTATCTTGTCGAACGCCTTTTGACAATTTTCATTCCAGGTCAACACCCGATCCTTTTTCAACAACTTGAATAACGGCTCGCACGTCGCAGTTAGGTGAGATATGAACTGAGCAATGTAGTTCAACCTCCCTAAAAACCCACACACTTCTTTTTCTGTTTTAGGCGTCGGCATTTCTTGTATAGCTTTTATCTTTGCAGGATCAACCTCTATTCCCTTTTCGCTCACAATAAACCCCAGCAGTTTACCCGATCTCAGCCCGAAGGTGCACTTATTAGGGTTCAGTCTCAACCTGAACTTCCTAAGTCTTTTGAATAGTTTCAGCAGATTAGCCAAATGCTCCTCCTCTGTCTGAGATTTGGCAATCATATCATCAACATAAACCTCGATCTCTTTGTGCATCATGTCATGAAAGAGAGTCGTCATAGCACGTTGATATGTTGCCCCAGCGTTCTTCAGTCCGAAGGGCATCACTTTGTAGCAAAATGTTCCCCAGGGAGTAATGAAGGTAGTCTTCTCCATGTCTTCTGGTGCCATTTTGATTTGATTATAGCCTGAGAAGCCGTCCATGAAGGAGAATACGGAGAACTGAGCAGTGTTATCAACCAGCACATCAATGTGAGGAAGTGGAAAGTCATCTTTCGGGCTCGCCCTATTCAAATCACGGTAGTCTACACACATTCGCACTTTACCGTATTTCTTCGGCACTGGTACTATATTAGCGACCCATGACGGATAAGTTGTAACAGCTAGGAAACCAGCATCCCATTGTTTTTGAACTTCCTCTTTGATTTTCACAGCCATGTCTGGTCTGGTTCTTCTGAGTTTCTGCTTAACAGGCGGACATTCCTCTTGCAACGGCAGACGGTGCACAACCATGTCCGTATCCAACCCAGGCATATCCTCGTACGACCAAGCAAATATATCACTATACTCTCGCAGTATCTCAATCAGCCTTTGCTTGACGTCGCTCTGCAGCGCAGCCCCTATACGGATATTTCTCACAACTTCTTCTGACGCCAAGTTGATAATCTCAATTTCCTCCTGATGAGGCAGAATGATTCTCTCTTCCTGTTTCAACAAACGAGTCAGCTCCTCTGGCAAGTCGCTATCCTCAACCATCTCTTCCTCTGCTTGGAATACCGAGTGCTCGAAGTCAAAACGAGTCATAGGCGGTTCGTAGAAGATGTCATCTGAAATATTAGTCCTGCAAAGGAAATGGTTAAACGCTTCAACACGCAAACAAAGCAAATAACCACGTTGCTATTTATTGTTAAAGTAAAAACAAGAAAAATAGGGATCACAATATTTGTATATGACAAACGCCTTTATTTCATGATTAAAACAGTGCAATACACATAATCAAGTAGCCCTAAGGTAAAATCACTATGCCCCGGGTAGGACATAGGATTATTCAACAACTGACAAAACAAATCATTACTGTTTAAGAGTCACTGGGACAGTTTCCCAGATGGACCAGTTGCAGAGACTTTGTCCTGGCACGCTTGGCTTGATCCACGCGTCCATATCGCAGTCACTATCTCCGTCTTCAGCATCAAAAATAGCGTTGATCATCTCAAAGCACACCCCGCTTGGCGTAATCGTTATCGGTCCCTTGAACCTGGGCGCTCCTGAAGATGACGCTGACGACATCGGTCGATACCCTAGCCCAAATTTGTCATTCTTCACGGGAACCTCCAGTACCTGCCCCCAACCTTTAGTCTCACCAGCCTGCACTAAAGCTTGAGCTTCTTTGTAGGATGACACTGCCACCTCTGGCATTTTGCTGGGACTCTGAGCTTTATCTTTAATCCGCAACCCTTCGAAGGCTTGACAAGGTGTCTTGTGTATTTCTCCGTCGACCTCAACATATCTGAACGATGACAGGTGACTGACCAAAATGTCCTCCTCCCCGCAAACGGTAACAACACTATCACCCACCATGTACTTCAACTTCTGATGCAATGTGGACGTTACGGTCCCTGCAGCATGGATCCATGGGCGCCCAAGAAGGCAACTATAAGCTGGATGGATATCCATGATGTAGAATTCGGTATCAAAAATTTCTGGCCCCACCTAAAGCGGTAATGTTATTGACCCAAACACTGATCTTTTCGTCTCGTCAAACGCCCGCACAACCAAATCACTGGGCGTGCAAATAACTCCCCGTATATCCAATTTCATCATGGCTTTCTTTAGCAATACATTCAACGACGATCCAGTATCCACCAATACACGCGACATTATGGTGCCCCGACATTCCACCGATATATGCAAAGCCATGTTGTACTCTCGACCTCTGGGTGTTAGGTCAAAATCTGTGAAACCCAGGCTATGTCCAGCATTGACATGCGCCATTATCCCCTCTAACTGATTTATAGAAACTTCTTGAGGCACAAATGACGTATCCAGAATCTTTAGCAAGGCGTTCCGGTGGGCCTCGGAACATAACAACAATGACAAGATAGAAATCTTCGACGGCGTCTGCTGTAGGTGTTCAACAATTTTGTAGTCGCTTTGCGAATCAGTCTCATGAACTCCTCTACGTCCTTGAGTGACGTATCCTTTTCTTTCAACTGAGTAGGCCCGCTTTCATTTACTTTGGCTTTACCTTTGGCTAATCTCTCTGCTTCTATTTCAGGTGAGGTAAAGATCCTTCCGCTACGGGTCATGCCCCCCGTTCCAACGACATTATCAACAGCCCCAGCTGGCTGGCTATTCACCACAATCTTTTCACTGTTGCAATATGCTTCTAATCTGTATGTCCACGGGACAACTTTCGTACTCTCAAAGGGAACCGGCCCTGCTTTGGTAATCATAATAGTTGGCCACTGGGCGGGTGCCGTTATCGTTATAGTCTTTCTCGGGATCGTCACCGTTGCAATATCATTCTGCCTATCACATAATGCCTCCACAGGCTTCTCAACCGCAGTTCGATCAAATTGCAAGGTCCCTTCGTCGATCATGGCCTGAATGCCCTGCTTCAAATCAGTACAACCCTCCGGCTGGGTCCAACACTCTAAACAATATTCATCACAACCAGGGAATACTCCCCCTCTGAGCAACCTGCTTTTCACCTCACTCAATGGTGTCTTCAGTTTGTTAACATCCATCACCAAGTTCAAATTTTCTTCTGTCAAGATGGCATTTGCCCCATGATTAGGCATAGGCTGTTGTACAATATTGGGCCCCACCTGGCCAAAGTTGATGGCTTTACTGTCCAATAAGTCTTGAACTTTATGCTTGAAAGCATGACAAGATTCTACATCATGTCCGGGCGCCCCGGAATGGAATTCGCAATGCTTATTAG
This sequence comes from Lathyrus sativus, assembly GCA_963859935.3. Taxonomy (NCBI): domain Eukaryota; kingdom Viridiplantae; phylum Streptophyta; class Magnoliopsida; order Fabales; family Fabaceae; genus Lathyrus; species Lathyrus sativus. The sequence goes on from OZ012739.1 coordinate 673,385,234, forward strand.
CGTCATACCCATAAGGAAGTACCAGTCCTGTAAGCGGTTCCAATGTTCTTTTCTCGACCAAATTCAACCCCAACAGTGTCTGAAGAAGCTCTGCATATGTCGACGGAGGCTTATCACATACCCTCTTCGGCTTTACATTCTGAAACCTTCTCTGACCCTGATTCTGCCTTTGTTGCTGCTGTGGTTGTTGCTGCTGCTGTTGTTGTTGAGGAATTGGAATAGTAACACTGGCTATTTGTTGAGGTTGAATGTGTTGATTTCTGCCTCTGCCCCGGCCTCTACCACCAAATACAGGGCTTGTATCACCCTGTCGTCTTCCGCCAAACGCTTTTCTCGCACCCCCAGCTGAAGTAGATTCACCTGCCTGAATCTTTCCAATTTTAATTCCATTTTCGATCCTCTCTCCATAAGGATCATATCGGAGAAGCTACCCATCGAAACATTGAGTAACTTGTCATAGTACATTCCTGTAAATGTCCCCACAAACATGTCATTCATCTCCCTTTCAACCAAAGGAGGGTGCACCCGAGCTGCCATATCGCGCCACCGCTGCGCGTACTCTTTGAAACTTTCACCATTTTTCTGCGACAGACTCTGCAATTGAACTCTGTTTGGCGCCAAATCGCTGTTATATTTGTAATGCATAACGAAAGCATCAGCCAACTGCTTCCAGCTTCTAATCTGAGTGGGCTCCAGTCCCATGTACCATTCCAATGATGGTCCCGATAACCTATCCTGAAAGAAATGCATGAGCATCCTTTCATCATTGGAATATGCAGACATCCTTCTATAATAAGAACGTACATGGACCTTTGGGCAGGTATCCCCTTTGTATTTTTCGAATGTTGGAGCCTTAAATTTTAATGGCACCCTCAGCCCTGGTACCAACCCCATAGTAGTCATATCTAGCCCCGCGGAGTTCTGATTAACCACACCTTTCATCTGCTCTTCTAGCATTCTAATCCTCTGAACAGGGTCAATAGGGCCCTCAGGTCCCATACCTCTTCTCGAAAAAGCGTCGTCCTGGTGATCCACATTCCAGTCATTGCCATACCCATCGTACCCCGGGTTACGGCCAAATCCTTGCTGATTGAACATAGGACCCTGTCCTCAGTTGCCGAACCCTTGATTGACCCCAGCAGGTCCAAAACCATTGTTGAAAGGGAATGCTCCAGCGCCGTTGTTATTCACATTACCGAATCCACCATTACCGTGGCCATACCCCTGATTGTTGCTGTAACCGTCATTACCAAAGCCTTGATTGTTGAACCCGAAGTTCCCATCCTGATTGACATTGCCATACCCGTTGTTTCCAAAGCCAGCATCGTCACCGAATCCTTGATCGGCATCCCCAGTGTTGCCTTTGTTGTTAACAACATGCCCATCACCACCATTTCCAGTATTGCCATTACCAGCGCCAGCACCTACACCAGTACCAGTGTTTCCGTTGACAGTCATAACTGGTGGAGTAACTACCGGTATCTCATCCTCCCGGCGAGGAGTTCCAACAGAATTGTGGTCAGTATTGCCATTCCCGTTTGTCCGCGTTAGTAGCGGCTGCACCAAGGTCTGAAGGCTCTCCTGGCCCTTGGCCATGCTCTCCATAGCTTGCATGAACAGAGTCAGCTTCTCACGGATTTCCTGCATCTCGACTTAAACTTGATCCATTGCTTTCTTACAGTTGTTTCTGGTTGAGTAGCGGTGGATTCTTTGATCGTCAATCCTGAAAAACCTGTGAGATGCAGGAAATAAGATACAGATTCAACAAGTAACTGGCAATGCGAAATGAATATGCAGATGCAATATATGTCTGTGCGTTAGGGAGATCAACCCTTGATTCTAGTGCCAAAGTGTCAGTGCAGTGATAGTGCTAAGAAGCTTGGATTCATCCATGGAGAAAACATCTCATATATTGCTGAAAAGCCCATCAAGGCAGAAATACAATATCACTGAGTGTACAGTAACAAGAAGGCATGACCTCAACCAACAATCCTGGTGATGGTCAGCACAATGCAAATAAAGCATATACAACAGTGCATAAGGTAATCAAGTGCGACCATATGCCCGATACTCCTCTAACAATTTCTTAGTCTTGGGATGATCCGGCTGGGAAAGTAACCCTTCAACGAGCAAGTCTCTTTGCGTGATAACACGCTGGAGATCCCCCATGGATTCCTCCCAAGCACCCTCTCCAAAGCACTCATCCAGCTTCCGCTTCTGGGATGCAGACTCTTTCTTACGCTTGACAACTTTGTTCAATGAATTCTGAACGTCGTATCTCCGCATAACCTTTTCTTCAAACTTTTTCTGGCTAACCTTCAACTGATCTTCCAGTTCAGAGATCTGCTGCTTCAGTTTGTCTTCTCTTTCTTTATTATTGGTCAGTGTAGCATTCCAGGTTTTGTTGAATGTGGAGATCTCCCGGTAGGCTACATCAAGTGATTTCTTCTTAGACTCCAGCATATCATGGGAGCTCTTGAAATCTATCCCCAAACGTTCACGCTTCTTTCATTGTTCAGTCAGTTGTGTGCCTAACTGGTTCACCAGCTTTGTTTGCTGCTCGAAAGAATATACGGCTTCATTCCTTTCGCTCCTGAGTTGCACTAGCTCTTCTTCCAACTTCTCGTTGGCTTTCATCAGATCTTCTTTCTCCTTCACAACCTGCTCATATCTCTCAATAGACACAGTAGTTGGCTCCTCAACCACGAGGGGAGCAGGAGGTAATACTGCAGGAAACGGCATCAGCGCCTGCTTTGCCCTATCTTGGATCCAGACTTGGTACGGAGCATAGGCTTGACAATCATTCTTACCCAACAATGGCTTACCCTTCTTGCAGATGTTATTCCAAGCATGCTGAAGCTTGGATAACAATTCTCCCTTCAAATCACCTATGAAGTACAGAGATTCCTGCACTTCCTCCTCTTTTGGCGGGCTTTTCAAAGCGTAACCGAATTGCCTGATCAACAATGACGGATTGTAGTTAATGCACCTTTTCCTCCCAATCAGAGGAACGTTAGGATATCCTGTGTAGCTGTAGATAATCTCATATCCTAGTAAATCCCTATCAAACCAGACAACATCTTCTAAAGAAAGCCCCATCAGACGCTCAGACCATTCCACCGTAGCTGCAGACTCAGCAAAGATACCCTTCTTGGGCAGGTGACTATCAAACCACATATACAACAAAGGCACACAACAAGAGACGTTCTTGCCCTCCTATTCTCATTCTTATAATGCAGAGAGTGATAGAAGTCTCCAATCAGCGTAGGCACAGGATTTCCTGAAGCAAATATATGGAATGCATCCAGATCAACAAATTCAGGCATATTAGGGAACAGTACAATGCCATAGATACACAAAGCAAGGATAACATTAAACACAATCCAACAGCCACTCTTGGCATACTCTTGTGCTTTCCCAACCAAGAACTTGAGAGAAAAACCAGAAACTCTATTCCACGAGGTTAACAGCACCTCCGAGGAGTCTAAATGCAAAGCGACAGCCAAGTCCTCCAATTTGGGCTCAGCATCCATATGAATGAAGGGTACCCTGTTCTGAATGGTTAACTCTAAGATCTCAGCGTATTCCTCCATGGTCGGAGCCAGAATGAAGTCAGGGAAAGTAAAACACCTCAGTGGGGGATCATAAAACTGCATCAGCGCGTACAATCCGTTCAGCTCATACGTGGATGGTTTGCAAAAAAACCTAAGTAGTTTCCCATAACTCTTCCTGAAACTTCTCTTCACATCATCATCAGCCAAGGATATCAAACCAACCAGAGAAGAAACATCTGGAGTAGGCAACTTGTATGCCACAGTCTTCTTCAAAGTATCCATAATAGCAGCAGACAGAAATCCGGGCAACTAGAATCAGAGGGTATGAAATGCACCTGCAGCACAAACACACATTAATGATATGCAAAATGAGTATGCAACAATGCAATATGCAAACATGCAACAGGGATCAAGTGATATATTGCTGAAGAGATCCATCCACAATATCTGTCTCAACAGACCCACAATACTGCTCAAATCCTGTCTCAACAGACCCATAACAATGCTCCACTTTGGTCTCAACAGACCCAAAACAAAGCTCCAACCTGGTCTCAACAGACCTATAACAATGCTCCAACATGGTATCAACAGACCCATAACATTGTCCTGATGAAGAACCCCGAGTAACCTCACATACTGATCCAATATCAAGAAAACCGGGTAGTCTGGAGGTCAAGTTTCCTGCATGTCCCAATCCCTCTCACAGGTAGGTGTCCTATCAACTGACACAAGGTACGGCATCCTATGCGGTCGTCGGTGTCACAGACTTTTAAGACTGATGATACGATACCCAGAAGGTGTGGCACCATCATGTCCTGAAGAGGCCTCACTTAGCCAACTTCCAATTGATCGGTCCCCGGAGTCGACAATCCAACTAACCAACAACCCCCTCAACCCAAAGGGTTGAAAAAGAAGTCAACCAGAAGAACCTCGTCCGAGCGTGAATTTTGCGGGACACTAGTACATGCAAAGCATGCACGCGCCCACTAATTTCCACAATAAATTCTAGGTGCACTAAAGCCCAGGTCCGGCTTATCTCTCAATCTGACCCCCTACCCAGCATAACAACAATAATATAATGCTGAAAGTAAATACAGAAAAGTAAATCCATACAAAACCCACGACGGGAAAACAAGCGCTAGGATTGACTCGCGTAGGGAACCGTTAGAATCCCCAGCAAAGTCGCCAGCTGTCGCTACTGCGAAAATCGGCGCCGGCTATGACAGAAGAGTCGCCACCGTGCGTTATTTATCCCACAGGAGGGAAAGGAAACGCTCAGAGTAAACCTAACGCAAAACGGGAAAGGAATGGTCGTCGCAACCAAATTCCTGGATTCGGGAGTCGATTACGCAAGGGGAAGGTATTAGCACCCCTCACGTCCGCCGTACTCGACGGGATCCACGCTTGTTTTCTGGTACGGATTGTTATTCTATCTACACTAAAGGTTAAGGGACAAAAGGGAAGAAAAGAGAAAAGAGACTCGATAAAGCTTCGCCGCTCTATGCCTACGTATTCCCTCGTGCAATGGGAAAGTCAGAATCTACGTAGTTCGGCTAACTACGGATGAAGGTGGGAAGGTTGCTCGCTAGGATACGACATCCTATGCCTACGTACTTTCATATAGCATGAAAGATCAGAGCAAACGTAGTTCGGGCTACGAAAGACACAAGCTTGTCTGACTATTTTTTATTACCTTACGAAAGGGTTTTTCTTGATTAAGAGTCCAAGCGGACAAAAATGACACTTTGATGTTTGTTTCGAATCTTTTGCGAAAGAAATGTTTTTTTAGTTTGTTTGCAATCTCTGACGCACTAGAGACTATGATTTGAGAGTGACTACGTCGCGTGTCACCCAAAGGGTGCCACACCAAGCAGCCAGACTACTGGAAAGAAGCTCTCCAGAAACCTTTTCCCAAATAGCTTAAGGCTCGTAAAGTACGACATCGATTAACCTTATTAGTGTATTTTTGAGTTGTTTTGAGATAAGGAGAGAAAGAAGCTCTAAAAAGCCTAGGGTTGAAAAGGGAATAAAAACTAACCTAATGTTGTCATGCATGGATAAGAATCCTAATGTTTGTCATAATTTCCTCCTGCACAGAGGAAATCAGAGATCCTAGGGGATAAACAGAAAAGAAAGCAAACAAGTACAGTAAAATGCATGCAATGCAGCAATACAAGCGAGGCAAGGGAGTCCCGCTCAACCTCGAACCTGGGAAAACAACAGGCAAAGTGAATCAACATTCACTTCAAACCTAGGGGGCAAGTTGCACAAGCCAACAAACAATACAGAGAATCAAAAAAACCAAAGCAGAGGAGGCAGCCCAAGCAGCAGCACCAAACTCCTACAGTTGACAACACAAGCAGCAGCTCTGACAACAACAGTTGATTAAACAGCAAAAAGTTGATAGCAACAGCCTTCATCTTCATGAATAGCTCCTATCCTCAAGCTTCAATAAACTTTCAATGTTCAACAAGCATCAAGCTTCAATAAGCACCAAGCTTCAACCAGCAAACTACTTCATCAAGCAAGCAGCTTCAACAAGCAACACTCCTAACTAACTTCATCTTCAACAAACAGCAAAACCCTAGCTTCAGCAAGCAACTAGCTTCAACAAGCACAAACTTCATCTTCAACAAGATTCAACAAGCACTAAACTTTCTCTTTACCAAGCTTCAACAAGCACCTCCAAGGGAGAGTCAACTAACAAGATCAGGTTGAAATATTAAGTAACTTAATGACAACCAAAGGAAGCCACTAAGAACTTAACATTATAAGAGAATGGAATTCTCAAAGTTCTACTCTTAAAGCATGCCATTCATCCCTCCAAAGGAGAGATGTGACTTCCTTAAGAGGACTTTATGTCATTGGATTGAATAGAGATGAACAAGATACTCCATGTTTGAAGAAACAAGCAAAACTAATCTAATGCTCTTCCTAAAACCCTAGTTTCCCTAAGCTCCTGACAAGTATCCACAAGATGAGAAATCTTCACATCCAAGCTCCTTCAAGCTCTCCAAAGCATCTTCAATTAGTCTTCATGTTCATCCAAGCACAAGAGCACCACCACCCTAATCTAAGGGGAACTATTGAATTAAACTAGTCAAGTTAGTCCATTAGAAACACCTAGAAATTAGTCCTAAAACTAATTCTAATTAAAATACCAAAAATGATTGTAAAATCCTATAAAAAATTCTAAGGGTTCCTAAACCTCTTAAGAATCACTCCATACAAAAACCAGGGGGTTAACCATTCATTAAGACCTAAAACTATGCCCTAAACCTAAGGGTACTATCCTAAAACCCTAAAATTACAACACCTATTGTTTAGTGTTCAAAACAGCCTATATTTATCTCACAAAATTATGAGAAAAATACTAAGGGTACATACATTTCTAAGCTACATAACCCAAAAAGAATCACCTAAAAATTCTACACCAATCTCCCATACTAAAATCAGCAAGAACAAGCATCAAACATATTCAAAATAAAACCAAATAAAAATACAAAAATGAAATTATTATATAAAAATGCATGAATTAATTAAATTCCAATCCTATTAAATTCTAGACTCTTTAAGGAGTCAGGGGAAAAAAATTTAGATTAAAAATGTTAATTTTTCTATTTATTGTGAATTTATTTCTAACCTATATGAAACATGTAAAATAAAAGAAATACAATGAAAAATGATAAATGCGCGTGACAATTAGCAATTATATCCAGTTGTAATCCAGACTGGGCCCAACAGGGGGGTGCGCGTATCAAATTGACTTAAGCCCAAAAACCAATTAAAAGAAATCAGATAAAATCAAGTGAAAATGAAAAAAACGCGTGAAGAATAGCAATTATTCCTAGTGCATTTTCCACATGGGCCAGCTTGCAGGGTGTGAAGAGTAATGATCCACTTAAGCCCATCCAAAATACATAAATGAAACGGTGAGTTTCATCAAACTCACCTTCTTCAGAACTTAAAACGAAATCGTGGCCATTGGTTTATATTTTTGGTCAAGGTCAAGCATGGATCTAACGGGTGAAACATCATCTTCTCCAAAATTTCAAATATGAGAGGGAAGGTTGGGACGGTGGCCTGAGACACAGAGCCACTGTCGTCTCCGGTGAGAGGTCCCCAAAACGCATCAAACACCAAACTGAAACACCCTATCTCACTCCAAATTTCATCCTGAGCACGAATATGATCTCTAACTTCAATGATTCTCATCCTAACTTCAAAACCGATCCAAGTTTCAGAAAATTCACCAAGTCTTGAATGTCACGATTCTTGAAATTAACAAGCCTAATTTCATCTACATGTTTCAGTCATCAATTCTAACTATCTAACCATGCTTAAATCCTCAAGAATCAAGAGTTCTACTCCTCAACAGAAATCTTGGTGCACCTAATTTTGTCTCTAAACACTCCAATTTTGTACTGAAATCCAACCTAGCATCATCACTAATCCATCCTCATATCAAAACCTAAGCAATTCACTACAAATTATGCTGAAAATTGAAAAGTGCATACCTGGTTTTGAGAGATGAACAGATAGTGATTTCCTTCAATTCAGCCTCCAATTTCTTCCAGAATCACTCAATATCAACTCCTAAAGCTTCTGCAACAAGCAATTTGCTCTGAATCCTCACCAATTGCAAAACACGATTCTTGATGCAAGCCTTGCAATTTCAGTTGCTCCCTCTGGTTTCTCTTCACACCTTGCCCAAAAAATGATCTGAACCAATTGCCATGGTTATATAGAGTGTGTTAGAACACTCTAGAACTTTCTGTAATCATCTAAATGAGAAATTCAATTTCTCATGCACTTCCAAAATCTCATATGTAACTGTCATGAATGTGCCCTGTTCTCAGCCTAATTTCCTTTGTAATGTTCATCTCATGAGATTTTGGAATGGATGGATATGATAGCTTCCTTGCTTTTGATCCCATGGTATGCAATTCAAGTGTTGCTTCAACCTTAAGTTACCAAATGGAAGTGCTTGAAAATGGCCTCAAATACAAAATGTAACATTGCCAACCTTCTCAAAATTCCTTTTCTGATCAAAATGACATATAACATGACCTTGTTTGACCCTAAATAAAAAAATCACATTTTTTGGCCTTTTAATGACTTTAATTTCTTCCTTATTAAGCCATTTCAAGCAACTTTGTGTTCCAAGCCAAACCAAACTCTCATGACCACTTGGTTGCACTCAAAACATCATTTTGAACAAGTTCCATGTTGAATAATTTTCCATTTGAAGCTTGAAAGTTGGAGTTATGGACCTATGATCACAAATGACCTATAATCACCAATACCCAAAATACCCCTGGCTTGCAAAGATCATAACTTGAGTTCTACAAATCCTATCAAGGACTTCTAGTACTCTATGGAAATCTAAGAGGATACGGAACAACATTCATGTTGACCAAAAGTCCATTTGAAAATTCCTTGAAGGGAAAACGTTGCTTGGAAGTCAAGTGACTTTCACAGATAAATTTCATAGTCATCTGATGACCTATAACTTACAAGGACCATAACTTGAGTTCTATAAATCTCCTTGAGGACTTCTAGTACTAAAATTAAAGGTATTAAGATTCTCTACAAGTTTCATGTTGGCCAAAGATCCATTTGAAACTTGTATTTTGACTTATGTGGCTTTGAAGTTAGGCACTAAACAAAGGATTTTACACTGAAACCCTAATTTAGCAACTTCCCACATTCTTGATTCTTCTTTGCTTGATCTTGGCACAACACCACACATGTATAAACATACCAATCCATGAATCCCATGACCTCAAATTAGGCTTTGATGCTCTCCAATTTGCACAATTGACCTAAGATTGACCCAGATGAAACCCTAGTTGACTGCACCTTAACTGTGGCTCTTGTACTTGAATCAATGACTTGTTTCAGCTTCAATAGGGCCCTCTAGGCATTCCATGAGATCCATAAACACCTAAAATTCACATTCCATGTTTCACATCCCACTGATGATTCTCAATATTCCTCAAGATAGGAGCAAAACCCACATGTAGGCACTCAAACTTCTCAAGACTTCAAATCATTTCTTGATGGCCTGGATGACTTCTCATGCTTGGATAACACCTCTTGCTAGGCTCTTCTCTTGATAGAAACCCTTGATCCCTTGTTGGGTGAGTTATATGCTATGATATGCCAATGATTGAACCATGTACATGATGTAACTATGTAAATGAAATGCAATGAAACATAAATCAGGCAAGAAAAGGTTGAGCAAATTTTGGGGTGCGACAGTGATCATCAAAACTCTACTTGTCTTGTAGAATTCGATCTAAGGAAATATGAGAGATTTCCCAAGTCTGACATTTCAAACTCCTCACTCAGGTCATGTTTGAAATCTTCGATCTCCTTCTTGCAACTCCCTGTTATCAACAAATCAACAACATAGAGACATATATAAGCAATTCGCCATTGCTTCTTCTTACATATACTTCATGCTCAGTTGTACACTTCACAAATTCCTTCTCCCTTAAGAAGCTGTCAATTTTCTTATTCCAAGCTCTTGGAGCTTGATTAAGTCCATATAGGGCTTTATAAAGCCTGTACACCTTTCTCTCTTCTCCTTGTTTCACAAACCCAGCTGATTGTGCAACATAAAATTCTTCGTCTAAGGGGTCATTAAGGAATGCACATTTCACGTCCATATGACATGTGTGCCAGCTGTTCATATTTGCTAGACTAACAACCAACCTGATTGTTTCGATTCTAGCAACAGTTATGAATACTTCCTTGAAGTCTATTCCTTCCTTCTGAAGAAATCCTTTTGCCACAAGTCTCGACTTGTGTCGAGTTACTTCTCCTTTAGGATTTACCTTCACCTTGTAAACCCACTTCACATTAATTGCCTTCTTGCCTTGCGGCAATTCGACAAGTGACCAGGTATCATTGACTTTAATGGGCTCAAACTCTTCAGTCATTGCTTTCACCCACTTCAAATCTTTCAATGCCTCAGCTGCATTGACCGGTTCGACATCTACGTAGAAAGCATAATGTACCAGCTCACCCTCTTCATCGATTACATCATCTGATGTAATTACATATTCTTGCAACCTTGCAGGCACGTGTCTTGTTCGTCGAAGTCTGCTTGAACCTGCTTCATCTGCAACTGGTTCCTGACGAACTTCCACTTTGAATTTAGTGGCTGGTTCTTCACAATATATTCTCACTGAATCCTTCTTGACATTCTCAATCCAATCTCATTTTTAAAGCTCATCTATGATCACTACCTACTTATTCCTGCTCATAGTTTTTTGATGAGCTCATACTGATTTATTTGATTGAAAACTTGTATATGATTCTTGCAAAATTGTTGGCTAATAGATTGAAGAAGGTTATAAAGGTTTTGATTTCTAAATCTCATAGAGCCTTTATGGGCCAAAGCCATATGTTCGAGGAAATTTTGGTTTTGAGTGAGATTGTGGATTATGGAAAGCTTATTAAGAAGAAGTGTATGATTGTAAAGATTGACTTCTAACAAGCTTAAGATAAGGTGTCTTGTTATTTTTTAATATTTATCACGAAGAAGTTGGGTTTTGGTAACGTTTGGACTGCCTGGATGGAATCGACAAACGAGTAAAGGGAAATAATATAGTTAACCTAGTCTATACTACGTAACAGAAGGTTACACTATTGACTAAACGGGTCCCCGACAACGGCGCCAAAAACTTGATTGCGACTTTCTATGTCTAACTGAACTAACTGCAAGTGCACAGTCTATTGCGTAGTAATAAAAGATATCGATCCCACAGGGATTCATAATCAAGCTAGTGTTCTCGGGTGTTACTATGTTTAGCTAGGTTGGTATGGTTCTAGGGAAATAAAATCAAAAGAAATGTGTATATTAAAGGGAAACTAAAAACGTTACTTAAGGTATAAATGCGTGAATCGGTATGTAATATGTTGGTTCTTCAAGGATTCGACAAGTTACGGGTGTATTAGGTGTTTTCAAAAATAGTTTAAGAAGAAAATGACGGTTTAAAGACTTTTGTCTCACGATGGTTGTTGACGCTAGTCGCAACTTTAAGGTGGAACGTATGTTGTCGCTATCCCGTTCGGGGTTAAAATTACTTTTTGAAAACCATTAAGTTCTAATCCCTTTTAAAGCGCTGTCGCTGTTTTTAAAATGAATGCCTAGTTTTTACTATCTGGTCCTAGCCTCAGTTGTCGCTTGTTGGTTCGTACCTTAATTAATTTCCCACTGTCGTGGCAAAACTACTTTTAAATAAGTTCTCACTGTCGCGACGAACGTTTATTTAGAAAATCAATTTAAAAACTAAAGCCAGAAATAAGTTTGAAAAGGAAAGAGTACACCGGTTATTATCGAATCCCATCTGACTACCTATTACATACCGATTACTTTAATTTAGCCAGACATAGAATATAAACTAATAACACGTAAATAATGGCAGAAATTACAAGCATGCATCATAATGGAAAATAAAATTCGATTAACAATTATAATAGAAACCTGTAAGTAATTCAATTGGCCCTTGAGAAATCCTCCACAATGTCGGCAGGATTCAATCTTGGTAACCAGTAGCTCGTACAGAAAAAGAATTGAAAAGTACAAAAGAAATTGCAGGAAAGGAAAGGAAAGCAATAAAGAAATCTAAAACAATGATTCGCTCTGAAAATAATTTGGCAGCACTTCGTGGTCTTGAATGCGGCTCTCCTTTTCTGGTTTCTGCCTCTTCCTTTCATAGATGGAGTTCCCAACGGTTAATTGCCTCAAGAAGTAGGGTTGATGTCAGAAAAAGTAGGAGTTAGTGGTCCACTCTTGGACTTTGAGGACACGTTCAACATGTGAACGTTAACTGCATAGTTTGTCTGCATGACGGTCGTCATGAAATGTGACGGTCGTAATACGCATGACGATCGTAAGGGTCATGTGACGACCGTCATATCAGCAAAATCCGTATCTGCTATTTTTCATCTGTTTTTCATCTTTGAATGCTTGTTTTCTTCATCTTGTTCCATTTGAACATGAACTTTGAATACCTGCAAAACACTAGACAAATAACGTGGAAAAACCCGAAATCGGGGTGAAACAAGTCATAAATTAGTTAAAACATATGTCATTTAATATATATGATTTCACGTTATCAGTTCCTTTCTCGAATTCCAAGAAAATGGTGCACCACCTAACATAAACACATACCCAGCTGTGGATTTTCGATCCTCAGCATCACTACACCAACAGGAGTTTGTGTATCCCACTAACTTGTATTCTTTTCCTTCTTCAGCTGCTGGAGACAAAATTCCATAGTCGAGAGTTCCTTTCAGATACCTCAGTATCCTATTCGCCGCTGCTAGGTGTGATACCTTTGGCTTCTGCATGAATCTACTTACCATACCAACATTGTATGCTAAGTCAGGCCTTGTGTGACAAGGGTATCTAAGTGACCCAATAAGTCTTCTGTATTGGATTAGGTCGACATCATCTTCATCTGAATCCTTCGAGAGTTGCAATCTGGGCTCAGCTGGAGTCGAAGTTTGGTTGCAATCTTGCATCTCAAATCTCTTGAGTATTTCGCCTGCATATCTTCTTTGGTGATCATCAAAACTCTACTTGTCTTGTAGAATTCGATCCAAGGAAATATGAGAGATTTCCCAAGTCTGACATTTCAAACTCCTCACTCAGGTCATGTTTGAAATCTTCAATCTCCTTCTTGCAACTCCCCGTTATCAACAAATCAACAACATAGAGACAAAGTATAAGCAATTCGCCATTGCTTCTTCTTACATATACTCCATGCTCAGTTGTACACTTCACAAATTCCTTCTCCCTTAAGAAGCTGTCGATTTTCTTATTCCAAGCTCTTGGAGCTTGATTAAGTCCATATAGGGCTTTATGAAGCCTGTACACCTTTCTTTCTTCGCCTTGTTTCACAAACCCAGCTGATTGTGCAACATAAAATTCATCGTCTAAGGGGTCATTAAGGAATGCACATTTCACGTCCATATGACATGTGTGCCAGCTGTTCATATTTGCTAGACCAACAACCAACCTGATTGTTTCGATTCTAGCAACAGGTGTGAATACTTCATCGAAGTCGATTCTTTCCTTCTGAAGAAATCCTTTTTCCACAAGTCTCGTCTTGTGTCGAGTTACTTCTCCTTTAGGATTTACCTTCACCTTGTAAACCCACTTCACATTAATTGCCTTCTTGCCTTGCAGCAATTCGACAAGTGACCAGGTATCATTGACTTCAATGGGCTCAAACTCTTCAGTCATTGCTTTCACCCACTTTGAATCTTTCAATGCCTCATCTACATTGACCGGTTCGACATCTACGTAGAAAGCATAATGTACCAGCTCACCCTCTTCATCGATTACATCATCTGATGTAATTACATATTCTTGCAACCTTGCAGGCACGTGTCTTGTTCGTCGAGGTCTGCTTGAACCTGCTTCATCTGCAACTGGTTCCTGACGAACTTCTACTTCGAATTTAATGGCTGGTTCTTCACAAGAGATTCTCACTGAATCCTTCTTGACATTCTCAATCCAATCTCATTTTTTAAGCTCATCTATGATCACGTCCCTACTGATCACTACCTGCTTATTCCTGCTCATAGTTTTTTGATGAGCTCATACTGATTTATTTGATTGAAAACTTGTATATGATTCTTGCAAAATTGTTGGCTAATAGATTGAAGAAGGTTATAAAGGTTTTGATTTCTAAATCTCATAGAGCCTTTATGGGCCAAAGCCATATGTTCGAGGAAATTTTGGTTTTGAGTGAGATTGTGGATTATGGAAAGCTTATTAAGAAGAAGTGTATGATTGTAAAGATTGACTTCTAACAAGCTTAAGATAAGGTGTCTTGTTATTTTTTAAGATTTATCACGAAGAAGTTGGGTTTTGGTAACGTTTGGACTGCCTGGATGGAAGCGATGATTTGCAACAACGCCATGTTGATCATTGTGAATATGATCCCAACTGTTGAGTTTATTGTTGAGAGAGGTATACGTCAAAGAGGCTTATTGTCTCCGTTTTTCATAATGCAGTCACTCAAGAAGATTTTCATGGGTTCAGATTCAACAATGACACATTTAGAATTGTTGCAATTTGCCAACGACACAATTATTATAAGAGATGGTTCTTTACAAAATTGTCATACCCCAAATTTGTCCTACCTTGTTTATATTCTTGTACCTAAATTTGTGTTGCTTCTTGATCTTCCTTTGGATGATCATTTGGCATGTTACCATGATCCTCTAGGGTTTAGGTCATGAGGTCTTATATGTGTTTGTGGTGTTGCAAGCTCTTGTTATGGTGTTTTGGTATCATGAGGAGATGAAGGAGAAATGTGCCCTCATTTTTATGGATCAAGATCTCATCAGATGGAATGTAACTGCTTTTGTTGGAGAAGCATGACATGGAAGGCTAATGGATTCATTGATTCAAGAATTTTCAAATGAAATCAAGTTCTTACGCATTTATTTTTCCCAAATTAAAGAAGCGTCATACGATTCTCTGGCATGTAAACTTTAATGTTTTCCCCTTCTTCATCATATACATTGTTTTATTCATAAGGAATAGAGACTAGAAGAGAAATTGAACCGAAAAAATATCCATGAAGAAGTTGTTGAATGAGTTGAAGCGGAGCCTGAGCCAGGAGGGACGACGACAAAGAGGAAAACGAGCGCGGAGTGACACAGTGGTCGTCGCAAAAGCATAATGAAAAGGAAGATGAGTCGTGACGCAAGGGAAGTGACGAGAGACAAGAGACAAGAGCTTGATGAGTATTTTCTATTTGCTTTTTTCATTGTCCTTTTTTTTTGGCTTGGTGGGCTTTAAAATCCCTAAGCCCAAGTGTTTTTCCTTCTAACACTTCCCTATTTCTATTTTTGCACTCTGCTTTCTTAATTTTGTTTTTGTTTTTATTACCTTAGTTTAATTTTTGATTAAAAGTTTTGGTTTAATCCTAATATTAATTTTAATGTTAGTTTAGGTTAATTATGATATTAGATTTTTATGATTAATTTTGATAGCGATTTTAATCTCGATTTTGATTTTGTTTAAAATTTTGATCTTGATATCAATTTAAATTCATGATTAATTATTGATTTAAAATTAGGATTAACTCTTGATCTAAATCTGTGATTAATTCTAGGCTTAATTTTATGATTAATTTCTTAAATTAATTTTAATTAACTTTTCGTTATTTTTTTATTTAGAATTGATTAGGAATTTAATTAAATTTTAGTTGATATTTTGTTGGAATTTCTTGGCTAAGTTTTGTGAATTTCCTTATTGATTTTTTGCCATGAGCTTGATACACGAGGTTGATGATTGCTTTTGATATGTGATGCTTAGGGTTCTTTATTCAATTTTATCCTCGATAGTTTGGATCAATACCTTAGGTTTTGATCTAAGCATGACAACTTCTAGGGTAGAAATTTCCTTCAATCCTAACTTTAGGTTCATCTTGTATGATAGTATTAGGTTAGTGTTTTCTCCTTCCCTTTTCATAAAACACAAATTATTTCTTAGTCAAAAACACAAAAAAAAATACTTAACTAATATGGTACGTCACAAGCCTTAAGCACATGGGAAAAGATGAGCGGAAGTCTTCCTTACCTCTTCTTAGGGCATGTTGTACATGAGACGCCTGACTCATTTGTACAACATATTCACTCCTATTGTAATAGACTTTAGTATGATACGTATCTCAAACAATTTTTCTTATCTCCTAACAAAACACCTCACCAAGTTTAAATCTTTTTCCTTTGGGATTTTCCCTTTAAAACATTTTTAAAAAGGGCATACTATTTCCGTTCTACTTGTCATACCCTAAATTTTGACCCTAAGATATCACATCATTTACATTTCATCACCATCATATGTGTGTATATCTTTTATTCATCACTAACCCATTTGGGAATACAAAGATTGATGTTTGTTTCATTTGATCTTTGAATTAAGGTTTTGAGCCTCAAAAGATATCCAAGCAAAGGATCAATAAAAATTGGGCATGATCTTTAACTTACCAAATCCCTCATTCATTAATAAAGATCAATATATCTCCTCCATCAAGAATAAAGCACAAGTCTACACCATTTCACGTCAATCAAGCACCAAGTTCATCTGGTGCACCAATTAGGGTTTTGGTTGATTAGGGCCTCCAAAGTGAATTTTTCATCTGGGCATGAGCCAATATCTCAAGATATGTTACAAGGGCCTCAAATGAATCATATTAGTCAATTCATATAATTAGATTCATCCAAAGAACTTGATTCATAAACAATGCAAGGATTCAAATTCATCTGAGCCACAAACTAGGGTTTTTATGAAAAGTCAATTGTACCTTTGACTTTTAAGAAAAGGCATGATCTCAAACCTTGGGACATGATTCAAGACATTCAAAAACACCTTTGGAGTCCATCCATGATGTTTAACTTAGCTCAAGGATTTTATTTCATAAAGGATCACGAAGTTCAAAATTTATCTGATACAACAAGTCAACTGTGGTCAAAATCAAGTTTGACTTTTGGAGTTTTTGGTCAAACGTGGTCTCTTCAAGTCAAGAACAATGTTAATATTTAATTTTAATCATGATTGATCAAGAAAAATCAAGAAGAGAGAGAACACTTATAAAGAGGGCAACCATGAAGAAATTAAAAAATTTCAAAGTTATGGAAAAAAAAACTTTAATTTGGTGCAAATTTTACAAAGGCGTAACTTCCAAACAAAGCAACCATTTTCTTTGATCCAAAGATGAAATTGAAGAGCTTGTTACATACTAAAACTTTGTCCCTTAAGCAGTGAATAGGAACACTGTATAACTGATAATCAGATTGTAGACATCATGACGAAGGGAGTGTCAGTCGGAGTGTTCAAGAAGTTAAAGTCTATGATGAATATAGATAGTTTAGACACAATGGATTAGGTGGTGTATTAAATATGTAATTCATTGTTTTACAAGGATTATATTTGACTTGGAAATATCAGATTTAATTTAGAAAGATTAGATTAGATATTTTTGAACTTTTATAGTTTGGACTTTAGTTTGAGATGTAATTTAACCTAAATCTATAAATAGGAAGAAACCCTTATCATTGTAATCATCAAGTCTGATAATCACGATTTTGCAGTTGCAAAGTGATAATAAAATTACACAATTGTGGATAGAGAGTTACTCTACAGTTCAAACTAATCTTGTTTAAACGTGTTCTTATTTTTGTTCATTGTCATTACATAACAATCTTGAGATTAAGATTGAGAAGAATTTACCATAGATCGTGGTTGAATTCCAACACCAAGGAGTCTATTTGGTGGAGGGATGTTAGAGTATGTTTAAGTGGGGTTGATGACGATAACTTGTTTAAAAATTCTATTAGCGCTAATTTAGTTGATAGTAAAATTTTAATTTTTTGATGAGTAATTGGTTGGGGAAAGAGGTTGTGTGTGTGCTTTTCTAACTTTGTTTTTCATTGCAACAAATGATAATTGTAAGATTGCAGATATGGGAGCTAGGGTCGGTGAGGTGTGGAATTAGAACTTTAATTTGCATATGTACATATATTATTTGAAAAAGTTCATACTTCTGAGAATATAGTTGATATATTGACCAAATAAGTCATCAATGACAAATTAAATAATTGTGAGAACTTGTTACACATTTCTCAGTGTTAAGTAGGAGGTATACCTCCCAAGTTGTCAAGATGTGATCGTCATGCATAAAAATTTCATATGAGTTTGATATTCATCAAGGCGGTGTTGAGTATGCCTCATTAAGAGAACGAGGAGCACAATATGTGAAAATTCCAAATGGATCTTAGGCTAAATATTTTTTATAAGCCTTAGGCCAACTATTTATTATGGGTAAGTGACTATGGTTAAGTGGTATCGTGTAAATCGAATTATATATATATATATATATATATATATATATATATATATATATATATATATATATATATATATATATATATATATATATATATATATATATATATATATATATATATATATATATATATATATATATATATATCAACTTACGTCAAGAGTAAGTTTTTTTTAACTTATTCAAATCATACTCTTTGAATTGAATCTAATCTAAAAGTTATTTAGTAAAAAGACTAATTTAACCATCAGATTATATTTAATTCAAAGGTTATGGTTTGAAATAACTTAAAAGAACTTACTTTTGAAGTAAGTTGATCTCCATTCATATAATCTTAATTAATAGAAAAAAATAAAGATAATTATAATTTCTCTATAATTTCAAAAGTAGACATTATTAATCAAACTATATCAACAAACATCAATTATGCATCACTGTTTTTTATTTTCATTTATAATTTAATCTTTTCTATAAATTGATTTTTTTAACCTTAACACTTCTTTCTTCAATGATAACATTAACATTCATGTTTCTAAATACAAATATAAAATTAAATCTTATACTAATTGAACCCTCAAATTATAACATAATTCTTTTTATTCTGTCCAAAAAAATGGGAACAGTTGTACACTTCAAATATGTTTAAGCCAATAACAATTACATAATAATAAAATGAGATAAATAGATAGTTATAGCATGCCATTGGAAGAACTTGAGATATCATCATCTTGTCAAACGATCCCTATATTTTGGAAGAACTTCAGCCACAAGTGTTCTGTATACACTTTCTGTAGGATGATAACTATCCCAAAATACATATTCTTTATTATCATCACATGTGGGAGTCAAAGGGTTACATAATATTGAAACTTCTAGATTTCCTGTTCCACAACAACCCTTATCTGCAACTTTATACCCTGCATCTCATCAATTAAAAATTCATCAATTAATTAACTAATTAATTTAACTTAATTAATTAATTTTCTAAAAAAAAATTATTTACCATATTTTTGAGGCTTTACAATGATATCAAGTAAGGGGGTGTAAATATCAACATAAACAACCCTACTATTAGGCAAATTAGAATGAAGATAATCCATTTGCTTTGAGAGTTTGGAGTTAAATAACTTGGCTGCTTCATTGTATTCCTCATTGATATTTCTAAATACACCCCCACTTAAAGTCCTCTGTGATGGTAAGTATCCAATAGGTGCTGCACTGAACACTCCAATTCTCCTAGCTCCAAGTTGATATATTTCCTTCAATTATATATACAAAGTTAGGATTATAAAATGAATATTAATTTTTTTTGAGAATCAAAAAAGTACCTTAACGAACTTTGAGGCTTCGTTGACCATAAGGTCAGTATAAGCAGGAACGTCATAGTGTAGTTGTGGGGTGCGAATAGTAAAATAAGTGTTGGCAAGGTCATCACTTCCAGCTACAACAAGGAAAAGTGCTTTTGCTATGATGAAGTTTTTTCTTTTTTCTCCAACCACGCTTTTGAGTTTCACTATATATTCTTTGAACAATTCTAGTTGATCAGACATTGAAATCACCGACTGATATATAAATAATGATTAGTAGAATTATAGAATAAGATAGTTAAATAAAATAAAAGTTTATGATTATGAATATTATATTATTATTACCACAATTTTAGATGTTAAAGGATCATAACCAGAAGCACCAGAAGCAAAGCATACACCAGTAGGAAGGTCACTTGGTTTCAGATTTGGATCCAAATAAGCTGGTAAAACCTCCTTAATACCAAAATATTCAACTAAGAACAAAACAAAAATAGTTATATGTCAGATATGATTTAATTTGTATTTTCACAAACATTTGATGATATTTGTTAGATATATACTGTGACTAATATTTAATTTAATGTGTATTGCATTAATTAATTGCAATTCTCCAATTCAAGAGTCTATTTAAAAATTGCCAAATAATTTTTAAGACTTCAAAATAGTTAAACACTGGTTTAACCAATGCTAGCTACATCCACCATTTCCACTAAAGCTGTGATTAAGACAATACTATATGGCATGTGAGTTTCAATTAATTCTTGTGACTAATTAATCCATCATTTTCATTGTTGAATCATGTGAAGAAGCATTAAAATAGGGTTAACAGTAATATATAAGTGACAAAAATATCACATCTATTATTTATCTATTACAATTCAACCGGATACATTTTTAAAATTGTTCTTTTATCACAAATTATTTATATTAATAAAAAAGTATTTTAATAATCAATTAATATTTGTTTTTTATTCTTATCTTCTATTATATCATGACAAGTGACATTCATTTATCAACCTCCATCAATTATATTACAATTAAATATTATATGTATTGATTCTCTATCTTCATTCAAATTTCAAATCTCTTTCACATTTTTTTTTCTACACTTTTTCACTTTCATTCTACTTTTTTTCTATTTATTTATTATCACTAAAAATATTAATAAACTATTTTTTAATTTTAATAAAATAACACTATATATTTATCTCACATATCACTATCAACATAATATCGATTTTATTTTAATCAATCATTATCTTAATTTGAGAGACAAAATAATTAGTACTTTTAAATATTTTTTTTTATCTTATTTTTTTTAAATAATCATTTAATACAATTAAATATATATGATTATTGTTGATTTTAATAAATTATTTTAAATTTCACATTTGTATCTAAATACATTTCTATTACATCAAATAAATTTTTTTTATTTTACGGATTATTATCGCATCAAAATATTTCTTTTGTCTTTCTTCACCTCAAAATTATTTTTTTAATTATTTTTGCATGACTTTCTTCATCTCAAATTCCATAATTATTTTTCATTTTACAATTAAATAATAAATTTCAACTTTATATTTTTATATAAATATATTTTATCAAATAAACTTTATATTTCAGTAAAGCTATATATTTTATTTTAATTATTAATTACCTTAATTTAAAAGTTAAAATCATTATTTTTAAAATATTAAATGTTCTCTTTTTTTAATTTCACGAGTCTTTTTTTTAGTACAACTGAATTTATATAATCATTATTTATTTTAAAATTAATAACTAATTTAAAATTTAAATAAATATATAAATATATTTTATATCGTATTAAATTTACATATACATTTGAAAATATTGTATACTTTATCAAATAATTTTACCTATGCGGAAGCATGAATATCTTACTAGTATCTACTTAAAATTTTAAGATGATAAATATGTGAATTTTTTTTCATGTTCAAGTCTTTTGTTGACGTAAACATCTTTTCCAAGAATATATATATATATATATATATATATATATATATATATATATATATATATATATATATATATATATATATATATATATATATATATATATATATATATGCTTAAATCAAACTGTTAAGCTTTGATAAAGTAGTTGTGAGTAGTTGTATTAGTTTGATCACGTTATAAGGTTTCATCTAATTTGCAGTGTCTTCTTCCTTTGTCATTGTCATATGGCGGTGAGGCATTCATGGAGGGAAGGGCCCTATCAGATGACATGTATGGTCCTAAAAACCTTGAAATATGTTAACGTCTTTATCTTTTAGCAAATGAGATAACAACTAGATTTCTACTACACTCTACTACAAAAGTGTAAGTAAATATATTATAACGAGTAGACTAGTCTTAAGTTTTTAGAATTTTAAATTTTAAAAAAGTTGTTTAAATTAATCACAATTAACTAATTTAAAGGTGAAGAAATAAATAAAATTTCTATTTTATCTTAGTATAATCATGGAAAATATTTTGAAACTTTTCTTAACTACAATTTAAGTGTATTAAATTTTAGGTCATTCACGATAACAAGTTTTTATGTTTTTAAAGAGATTTTGATCATGAGTTGAAAATTTAAATTAAAAAATATATTAATAATTTATAAATATCAAATGCTTATTTATATTATTTAACTCAGACACGAATTTAAGTAGAGGAAAGTGAGAGTAAGTGATTCCACTTAAATTTTTTTAAAAAAATAATAATAATAATTAGTTTTAATATATTGACCCATTTAAAATTAATTATTATTCCCACACCATTTATTTAATTTAAATTTAAAAAAAATATAAATTTGACTATTATTTTACTTTATTGTTTTTTAATTTTTTTTAAGTAAATTGAATTAAAAAAGATATGAGAAGATGAAAAGTTGTATATCTTCTTAGTTTCATTTCTACTCTCTTTTTTGTCTTCTTCTTTCTTCTTCACACTAATACTCCTTTTATCTTTTCTTTTTTCTTCACTAGTCTCCTATTTTTAAATTTTATTATTTTCATCTTTTATAAAAGTTGTGTTAAAAGACAATAATTCAAGTAAATTTTTTTATTTATTCTTTTTTTTAATGTATATTATATTATTATATTGTGATTTCATATTATAGTATGTTATGATTTCATATTTTTTGTCCTATACTTTTAATTTTAATCTTATATTTGTAGTTGTATTAAAATCAAATAACTAATTAGTCATATATTTTGTATGTGTTAGAAATGAAAAAATATTCTACAAAAAAATCAATATTAAAGTCTTAACAAGTTAATGAATTTAAAAATGCACCGAACAACAATTAGAGTCATTTTTTAAAAAAGTTTTTTTAAATGTTGATTTAAATAATTTTTATAAAATTATAGCAAAATCTTTAAATATTTTTCTATAAATATTTATATTATTTGATTTTAATATTTGTATACAAAAATTAAGTTTGGCCCTACTTAATAAAAATTCTAGATTCATCCCTGATTTAACTTAATATATATTATACAGAAATACAAAAAGATGTTGAGATCAAAATTAAATTTTAAAATAACCGTTCGAACTTATTTAATTTAAGTAACAAATAATAGTTGAATTATTCAACTCACTTGAATAAATGATTTTAATTGATACCATAACATTAATAAGTGTAAAAATTATTTATATAGTATTAATCAATCTCAATTATTAAATCATTAAAATTTTAAAATATTTAATTTGTATTATTATTATTATTATCATTATTATTATTATTATTATTATTATTAAATAACACTTATGAATAACTGTAATTAACAATATAAAACTTTCTCGTTTAACAGTATATAAGATTTTAATTTATCTTAAAATTAGTATACATTTAAAAATTGGCATGTAATTACTCTCATATTCCTATTGTAAAATCTTTAAAAAAATGAAGATAAATTAAAACCATAGTCACTATTATAAATAAACGTTGACAATTTTTAAACTATTTAATAATATGTTATTAATATATCTTTCATTTAAAGGAATAACTAAATAATTAAATATCAACATATAGAAAACTAAAGATACTGCAAAGTTGATAAGGTAATATAGACAAGTTACTAACATTCTATTAAAAAAAATTATCCTAAAATATTCATAAAGAACAAGAGAGTTTATATATTATATACCTATCAAGTCAGAGGGATTTTTTCCATTGCAAAATCGACCTGTTGGAATCCCTCCTTCAAAATCTATGCCATAAGGAGAGAAATTGCACTTCACCATTGTTTTGATATAGTTGTTATTTCCAGTATCCATTATCGAATCTCCAAAAGCTATGAATGCAGGAACTGTAACATTTGGTGCAAGTTTCACCAACGAGTTTGTTCTATATGATAAAACTAACAAGAATATGAAACGTAATAATATTAATCTAGTTGATGAGTAAGTATTTGGAATCTTCATCATATACACAACCATTTTAGAGAAAGATAAGTTGTTGATATATTTTGCACGTATTCTGCGTAAATTTATATATCCACAAAACTCTGAGTCATTTATTGCATGAGAATTATTGAATCCAACGGTTTTTTTTAATATTTATATGACGTGTACAAAAAGAGTAATTAATAACTAACAACATATGGTATAACAGTTGTGTTGTTAGATTAGTTTATTAATTTATATAGATGGGGGCTCGCATTTCCTTATCACTAGCTACTACGTGCATGAATTTTTTTTTTTATCAATAAAAACTAATTTAAGAATGCAGGATAATGTATCATTACAAAATATATAAAATTATATCTTTAGAGATTTACATTTAAATCTCTAGATTCAATGTATGTTTTCTTTATGTCTGGTGTTAGAATTTAGTGACTCCGAGATAACTTATGCAGTGGCTTAGTCGCCGGCATAAGCATTAGTATTTTTTTTAATGGTTTTGTTGTAGAAATTTTTAGGTTTGTTAAGTTCGATTAATTATATCTTTATAAGGTTATCATATCATCAACATAAGTTAAAAATAAAGATTTTTATGTTTATTTATCAAAGCAAGAGGTCGAAAATCGGGACCATGGCCACAACACTTGTTTTTAAACAAATTGGACAAGTTTTGCTTGTGGTAATCGATTACTCCATTTTGCTAGGCAAAATGGAGTAATCGATTACCCTGTGTAAAATGGCAGATTCTGCTGCATTTTCATGACAACATCTTTGCACTCTCCATTCTCTTGTGGTCTACTTGAGTCTGACATTGTGTGGAATATTCTAGACATTTTTAGACGTTTCAAGACCTTTCAAGACACTCTAAAGAATTTATTCTAACACATCACTTTGAATCAAGACTACCATGTAACTTCATTTCCAAGCATGGGGACCATTTGATTTGGACTTGCATTGGGATTGCTCCACTGAGTTAACAACTAACTAACTGAGTCAACTTCCGACTCAGTGAGTTAGATGTAACTAACTCCAAAGCTAGTGCCAAAGCACACTCCAAACTTTCACTCTATATAAAGAAATCCCCACCATCTCTTTAGGACCTTCAATCATTTTCACAAATCTTCACTCTTCACTCTCTCATTTCTCATAATTCTCTTTGCATTTTCTGCAACTTCTTCACATTCATCTTCATCTTCTTCCCAAAACCACACTAGAGCTCTATTATCACCATTGGAGAGTAGCAATTTTACATTGAAATTGCTTTCCTATTGAGGTTAAACCTTCATCTCATTACATTTCTTCTTGGATCTCTACAACTACAACAACTTCTATAACAATTCAAGTGATCGATTCAATCTTTTCGGTGCAAATTCGATTTCTGAGCTTTTATCGCATTGGATCGGTTTCGCTACAGTTTGATCTCAAGATCATAATTCTCTGATTTTCTTGACTCATTCTCATCACATATCACTTGCAACGATCGCCAAGGCAATCATCCACCTTGTAGGTTGGTAATTCACACTCGATTTACTGTTTTAGATCACTTTTGTGCGTTTACAATGTAGTTTCGATAGCTTTTCAGTGTTGATTAATCATGTGATTGTTTGATTCTTGATCTTCATGTTTAATGCTTTCAATTGATGATTAATTGTTCCTAATTGATGTAAATTTTGTGTACAAATGCATGCTATAACATGTGGATGATTGAATAAGTGTTTAGATGCTAGAAGTGCTTTTTGAAGGCTGTTTTTTGCCACTGTCACAGTGGTAATCAATTACCTATATATGGGTAATCGATTACCCTGCCCTTTTTTCCATATTTTTTTTGCAGTTTTTAAGCAGGTAATCGATTACTTGCTTATGGTGATTGATTACTGTTGCGGTGGAAATAGGATATCAAACTATTAATTAGTTTGAATCACAATTCTTAATTCACAACTGCACTTTGATTTATCCGAAGGAAAATGTCAAAAGAGGGAAAACCTATTTTTGCATCGTAAACACAATGCGGGGAGAGACCTAGGTAAGGGGTTGGTTAAGCTTAGGGAAGGTACTAGCACCTTAAACTTTTGTAGTACTCTACAGGAACCTTTTGTTTACTGTATGCTTTTTATTTTGTTATCTATATACTGAGCTAAGGGATAGAGTGACAAAGATACCTAAGGGTTAGTCCTACGTTTACTCGGCAAGACGTCGCATCTTGTGCCTACGTATCTTGGATAGGGAATGGAATCAGAGTAATCGTAATTTCTCTCGAAAGGGAGGTTAGAAACGTCTTGACTGTGGTCAAGGTTTCGATGGGGAATAAGCATTTCTTAAGGAAACGCTTACGTGGAGTTTTGAAACTTCTATTTCTACGTTGAATTTGTTAATTAAAAATAGGGGTAAATTAGGGATTCCACGGCGGGAAATCCTAAACAGAGTACGGTGACTCTTTGATCTAAAGCTAGGGTAAAGGGTATTTTTGTCCACGGTGGGACACCTAGGCTAATTAGGGTTTTGAAACGGTCAAGGGTTAGGACTATTGACTCGGTGGTCAAACGGTTTAGACCTAATTCCTTCGGAGGGTTGATTAATGGTAAAAATCATGCAAACAGACAAAATATATCATAGCAGCGTAATTAAGGTGCGGAAAGTAAAGAAAACGGTAAAGAAAGCGTCGCGACGATCACTCGCGTAAATTACAAGTCCCAAAAATGTCAAAAATAAATAACCGCGACAATTACTCGCATGATTACACGGAAAATTCTGGAATATGGATAACAACCGAGAAATAGCAAGCATATACAAATTGGAATTGAAACCATCAGACGAAAGGTGACGCGGCCGGATTACGACCTCTTTATTATTACATTTTTTCCCTAAAAAATAATAACCCATTTTTTGTATTTTGTTTATATAAAACAAAGGAAATAGTTTATTATTTTTATTAAACATGAAAAATCTAAACAAATATTTTAATTCTGGAACGAAAAGTTACTAATGAAAGAAAAAGCTAATTTACCAAAATTTTAAGTTTTAAAGAAAACCGCAATTTTCCATAGGCCATTAATCTAACGTTTTCTCCTATGAATTACAAAAAGGTTTTTTTATCTTAAAAAATTTATAACCGAGAAACCTTTAGTTATAAACCGTTTTTATAAGAAATAATTAAAAGAAAATTTAGCCATAAAACCTGTTTTCTATACTTAATAAATATTAAATAAAAAACAAAACACATAAACATCCAGCGGAGTTTCAGATAAGCCACATCTTGCATTTGTACTATTAGCTTCTAGGGTTTCCCTCATCTTCTTTGTGATGCCGACGACGGAACTCCATTGATGAGTTTCGAAGCTCTTCCGTCTTCTCCTTTGAGCTTGCATGTAGCATTTTCCGATTCCTCTTCGTTTTCCTGAAACAGAAACAATAAAAAAACCCAAAAGATTCACGCAAACCATTACACGATGTTAGCTTACCTTCACAATTTGCGGTTTGCAACGGAGGATCTCCGGTTGATTTTCCGCCACCGATGATGTTGTCCGAGACTGAAACAAGGGCAGTCGTTTGAGGTTTCCACGATTGGGTTGCATGCACTGAAATTCGCAGCCGGTGATGAGATCACTGAGGCCTTTGAAGTTTGTTGCCCGCCGGACGGCATCGGCGGTGGCTTAACAGCTTCGATCGCGAGCTTTAATGGCTTGGTATCTTCTTTTTTCTAGCGATGTCGCTGAGGTGATGGTGAGGAGCGTTTTTGGCTTTTCTGAACCTGTTTGATGACAATGATGAAGATTCTTCTGAATCTCCTGAGTCTGAACCTCTTCTCGACGTCTTTACGGCGCCGTTTTTCGTTTGGGGGGGTGATGATGAAGCCACCTGCTTCTAAACCCTTGCGCCGTTGCCGCTTGCCCTCCTCCTTTTCTGATAACCTTTTATGATTTATATCACTGATGGTTTCTTTTAGGCTTCGTATTCAGGGTTCTTTTTGCGACGATATTCACGAGTTCGTCGGATTTTCCGCTATCCTTGAACGCTGACTCTACTTCTCTTTTTATGATTCTAAGCATTTTGTGGTCTGATGCGTTCTTGTTGCGGATTAACGGGAGATCTGGTTGCCGTTATTTTCGCGGAAGTTGTTGCTACTTGTTTTCCTTGTTAGAACCGCAGGATGTGTTGGTTTGACTTGTTCTGGACATTGTTTGTTGAACCGGTTTATTGGACTATTTCCTTGAACTGGTTTGATGAACTTGTTTGAGTTAGTTTGAACTGGTTTCTGGGGATTTTTCGGAACTTATTTGGCTTCAATCCGTGCTTGGATGAAAATCCATTTTGAATAAGTGCTTTTTCAAAAGCACTTCTTTGGATAAGCACTTTTGCAAAACAACTTTTCTCAAAAGCACCTTTTCTTAGAACTCTTTCTCTCTCTCTCTGGTTGCCTCGGAAAAGAACAGCTTATTGCTGATTTTGGTCAATGGTCGGAAAAGAGTCGGGAGCTGGAGATGGAGAAATTTGTTACCCTCCCGACACACCCGATGATGACAATGTGCTGAGGGTGTCGAGGTCCCACTTCTAACCGATTAAATTTGTCTATTTTTTCTATCTTGCAGGTTCGAAAGAAAAATCAGAAGCTCGAAGAATCGGGACTACGAAATCGGAATAGGAAAAATAGGAAAATAGTTAGAACCGCAGGATGTGTTGGAGTCAATGACCTCACGATCTTTGCAACAACTGATCTTGATGTCAATACTTCTCCACATACTTTGATTTGATTCACCAATTTAGTAACCCTAGTGAAAAAATCAGTTATGCTTTTATTTTCCTCCATTTGATGCAATTTATAGCTTCTTTTGTGAGTTTGTAACCTCACCTATTTCACCTTTTCTGTGCCTCCAAAAGATTTCTCTAGAATTTCCTATGCTTTTTTCGTTGATTCTACATCACTAACCTTTTCAAAATCATCTGGATCAAAACATTGATGAATTATAAAGAGAGCTTTATAATCTTTCTTATTCAATTCTTTGTGTGCAACCTTTTCTTGATCCGACACATTTTCTGCAACCATTGTTACTCCTTTCTTCATAAGATCCCAAAGATATTGATAACATAAAACCACCTTCATCTACTTGCACCAATTCTCATAATTATTGTTCTTGAGAATCGGAGGACTCGCCGAAAAATTCCAGTTTGAAAGATTCATCGCCATCACGTTTTGCTTCTATGAATCACAACCGGAGCTCTAGATACCATATGTTGGAATTAACCCAATACTTTGAGTAATTATGAACCAATCTTGATGAACAATATTCAATCAACCGATCGAAATCTCTTATTCTTCACTCTTCACTTAAGTGAATCAATCATACTTTAACTGTAGGAATAATTTTACGCGGCAATTATTAATGGAAGAAGAAAGAAAAATTAAATAAGAAAGAAGATGTAATACTCCATATTCTCTTAATTGCTCAATTGGGTGTCCATTGAGGTCAACAAAGTTCCTATGTACTCTATTTTTGGCAGTTATGACAATTGGAACCCCTAAGTACTCTAAATGTTATCAATTGAGACCAACAGAGTAATTAGTTAACTCTGAAGAGAGAGCAATTATTAATGAAAGAGACAAACCAATATTAATAAGTATAAAGAGGACATTTTGGTAAGTCTAATATTTGGTCAATTGGTGTCAGATGACAAAATATAAAATGGAGATATTTTACACCACTGTATAATATTATATTTTATATATGTATAATATATATATTTATGAAGAAAGAAGAAAAGATAGTAAGAAAGAAGAAAAGAGGAAAAGAAGAGGCAGTTGCTAGGGTGAATTAACTTTCAGGCAGGGATGTCAGGTCAAGTATATGTGTAGTATAAATTGGGTTTCGTTGGTGTGACCTAATCTTGGTCAAACAAAAGTTCATTTCATGATCAAGGTTAAGGACTAGGTGCATGATTCAAGTGGTTGGGCCCGAGGCTTCAGTTAGGGTATGTGCCAATTCAAGATGGTTATGTATAGGTCAAGGTATGGGTGCTTCATCGTTGAAAAGTTATCAGAGTTCAGATTGTTTTCCAGCTAAGGTTTTATGCAGTGTATGGATGCCTTTGTTTCAAGTCTTGTTCACAAGCGAGGGATTGGTTCAAGGGCATTACGACATGTCATTTATCCAAGGATTAATTCAGTGACGGGCTGTTTAGTTTAATGATTGATTCAAAGTTCCAAATTGTATCAAGTTTAATGACCTATGTTAATTGATAATTCTAAAAGGGAATAGAATCTGATTCATAATTTTTGGATCTCATGTGGAAGTTCAAGGTTGGGATAATCGTGGTTTTTGTCAAGAATTGAGAGTTGTAAATCATATGGTATTTAGTCACTTCAACCTAACCATAAGTTGCACATGGGGGTGTAAGTAGTGTTGCAAAATCAAAAGTACATTGCCAAAATCCAAATGAAGTGCTAGAAAAGAAAAAGAAAAACAAATTCAAAAAATGAATCTCAAAGCCCATGTTTTAAGTTTGTTACCAAAATTTACAAAAATAAGTTTCTACAAACAAATGAAGCTCATTATCATTAGGAGAACCAATACCTATTACATTTTCAAAGTCAGTACATAAACCCCAATATTAAATAACATTGTTGGCCCTTAACCCCACAACTTACCCCCACAAAATTTCACAAAGCACACAAGCTTTTATGCCCCACTCTCAAGATACAGCATGTCATGTGAATTACCACACCATAGTCAACGCTCCCACACTTGTCTCTTACTATCAAAATCTCACCGTTCCTGCATCCTCCGTCCGCCTCAGACCAAAACCATCCACCGTGGATAACACCAAACAACATATGCTCGACTCGAAAAATTGAACCACCTAACACCAACTACCTCATCGTGGATGACTCCGGTTCCGACTGCGAAATCGTCGAGCTCAACACTGTAGAATTGCTCGCGGAACATCTCCATTTTTGCGAGATTTGCGGGAAAGGTTTCAAGCGCGACGCGGATGCACATGAGAGTGCACAGGAATAAGTTCAAGACGCCGAAAGTGTTGGTGAAGCCTTTAGATGGAAGCGCACGTCGTGGTTCGCGGTTCTCGTGTCCGTTCAAAGGGTGTAACAGAAACAAAAAGCATGGGAAGTTCATGGCGTTGAAATCAGTGATTTGTGTTAAGAATCATTTCAAGAGAAGTCATTGTCCGAAGATGTATTCGTGTGATCGGTGTCATAAGAAGAAGTATTCGGTGCTTTCGGATTTGAAGAGCCATATGAGACAGTGTGGTGGAAAACGTAGGTGGAAGTGCTCATGTGGGACCCGTGTTAGGGTTTTTAGTGTACCTCTCCTTTGTTTTTTCTACAACCTGGTTTTTGTGTTCAAGTGGGTGATGAGCTTTAGCCTACATGATCCCACCTACTTTACACCCTTGGGGTTGTTTCAATACACCCCTCTTGTTTTAATATTTTTTTTCCTAAATAAGTTCTTAGAATTTTAATAATTTATTTAGTGATTTTTGTATAAAATAAAATAAAAAACGTTTCGCTAAATATTTTGTTTTTTTTTTGTTCATTAAATCATTCCTGATTTTCTTTTATGCCATTTTCTTCATCTTATCTTAATCTAGTCTTGGATTTTATTTTAGTCTCATTTTCGGGTCGATGACGAGACCTCCATAAATTACTATCAGTCAAACTATTGATGGATAGTAATGAGCCCGAGACCACCTTCTTTTCTCTTTCAATTTCTTTTTCATTTTCGATTTTATTTAATTTTCTTGATCTATGAAGTCTTCGATTCATGAATTTTGGTTTTCAAGGTTGATAATCTTCATTGTTTGTAGAAAATGATCATTTGGATCATTTTTCTATACTTTGGGTTTGTGAGAGGTTTTCCTCGATTAATTAACACGATTTTGTGATTAAGACGAGATCTCACCCTTCTTTTGTCCGTGCGACACGATTTAATCAGAGAATGATCCTCAATATCATTTCTCTATCTTGTTTTTAGCATGGATATCAATTTATACGATCTCCTATAGTTCGAATTTCATCATAAGTCGAGCTACGACGGTTTAACGTTACATTTTTTCTCGATTTAATTCACTAACAAACTAACGACTAACTTTACTTTCCGTCAATATACACCTGCTTTATTTCCAGTCAAATATACCACTGTTTTACTTTAAGTCAATATTATCTCGATTATATTATCTTCTCCATATACTTGTTAATATTTCTCTTGATATATCATTGTGAATATTCTTGTATATATTGTTATATATCCTGTATATTATTCATATCTTGCATATATTTATTTCACTTCCTCATCTTATTCACATTCTTTCAAAACACCTAATAACTATCGAAACCATAAAATCCTAAATTGGTGGACTGTTGGTTGTTTGTCCAAGTGACAGATCTTTGGACATTTTCAGGAACCCTAGCATGGAGTTGTGTTCAACTTTCGCTCAAGGCGTAGTTTAAGACACATTGCACACACACGACTTTCTCTTGGGCTACCTGACAATGAGACCTTTTATTTAGTGCAAGTCCGTGTAATTTGCATGTACCCCTCTCCAATTTTCGATGTACGTATTTCGTATTTCTTTGACTGCGATTTATCTTCTAGGAGCACCCCCAGGGACTAGTATAACCGTTTTCAAACTAATTCTTGATTCGTCATCGAGCCATTTTCAAACACCCCTCTGTAAGTCGAGTGCTTGTCCGCATTCGCCATCAACCTATGGCACACACTGTCACACTTTATTGTAAACTCGATATTAGGAGCACCCCAAGGGACTAGTATCGTTTCTCACACCTTAACCCTTGACTCATCGTCAAGTCGGTCTTGTTTTCAATCAAAACTCTCAAATTGTCGTCGAGGTATTTTCAAACCCACTTCCATTCCACCATTTTTTTGCACGCAAATACAAGTCAAAACCTTGATCCAACATCAAGCGGATTTTCTCAACAAACTGTCAAATCAATTCACCACCTGTTCTCTTTTATATTTTCTCTTAAAACCTTGGTCTCTTACCAAGTGAATTTTCAAAAATCTTTTCCAAATAAAACTTGGATGGTCGTGGAGTGGTTAGGCGTAAGCCTTCTCCTATCCTGAGTGCTTGACATTACCTTTAGGGTTCACTGTTGTAAAGCGCTTACCATTCAAGATCAAAAACCGTTTTAATAAGAGAATGAAATTCTCTTTGTATTGAACTAAAGAGAGAGGATTAGATGCAGACTTCTTCCTCTCCGAGTATCAGGATACTCACTGTAAAGCGTGTGGTCTCGATACTCGTCTTTCAATACGAAGACGTGACTATATTTGCCACACATTTTCACAATAAATCCCGTGAGATAAAGAATTGGGTACTACCCGCAAGGGGTCACTATCCGAGGACCTATTTCATCCACAAAAATACCAGTTAACCGTAGGCCGAACTACGACTGCTCTGATTCTTCACTTCTTTTAAGTGAAGATACGTAAGCAAAAGGGCCCCAATCCTTGCCGAGCACACTTTCCCATCTTTTATCTGTAGTTCTTCGAACTACGTTGACTCTGACTTTCTCATACCTGTTGAGAATATGTAGGCATATGACCGCGAAGTCCTACCGAGTCTCTTCTCCCCCCTTTGTCTCTCTTTTTCTTGTTTCTAGCCTTTCTCTTTATCCCTTAGAACACACTTATATAGAAATACTCTTTAGCAGATATCTTCACACATAGACAAACAAATGGTTCCCATCGAGTACGACAGATGCGAGGGGTGCTAATACCTTCCCTTCGCATAACCGGCTTCCGAACCCTTTCTCTTGGTTGTGAGACCATCTTATCTGTTTCTTTCTCAGGGTTTTCTCGATGTTTTCCCTTCCCATCATGGGATAAATAAAGTTCGATGGCGACTCTTCTGTCTTTTCATTTTCTCCTCTCCGTCGTTGCATTTTCGAGTAGCGACAACCCTCATTTTCAAATTCTGCAGATTCTGAATATCGCATGAGTCACAAAGTGAGTTGGAGGTGACCTACTATTCTGTTACAATCACATAGTGAGTTGAAAGCGAGCTCCTCGCCTATGGCTTGCACAACAATCTCGGTAGCGTTTTGGTTTTGTCTCGGCCTCGCTCGGGGATCGCACAATGAACTCAAAGCGACCATCCTCGCTTTCCTGTCACATAGCGACCATGACAATATGTAGTTTTCCCCTTTCTTATTTTCTTCATAACTTGCGAACCGTAACTCAGACTGAGGCACGGTTGAAAACATTGGAAAGTGTAGTTCATATATCCATCGTAATTTATGAATCGAGAGTCCAATTGACATAGGACTTGAGGAATGGGAAAGATGATCCAAAGTGGATATTTAATGGTGATGTGATAATATGAATTGACCAAGGATGCTTGGTAGAGGATAGCAATTATTCATATGCCATAATGTTGTATGTGAAATACTTGTTTTGATTATGTGTGACTTATTTGTGTATAACTACTTGAATGTGCATAAGAATTTATTGTGCATAATATATATATATATATATATATATATATATATATATATATATATGTGTGTGTGTGTGTGTGTGTGTGTGTGTGTGTGTGTGTGTGTGTGTGTGTGTGTGTGTGTGTGTGTGTGTGTGTGTGTGTGTGTGTGTGTGTGTGTGTGTGTGTGTGTGTGTGTGTGTGTGCGCGCGCGCATGATAACATGCTTAAAACACTATGAAGATGAGTGAGGAAACCTAGGATATAACTAGGTAATTGAATTAGAAAGATAATTAGGTTATGGAATTGACTTAGAGGGCGATGCTTGGACAAAAGAGTACCTTGGTGTGTGTCGTGGACAAGTAGTCGCTAGAACTATATTTTAGTATAAATTAATATACTTTGTATGGAACATGTAGGCTGACATGTGATGGCTGGATATGAGCACCTGGTAACTATTGAATAACTGTAACTCTGTTAAGCGTATTCCACACAGTAGAGGTCTGGACTCCATGGACAATATCTATTAGATGATGAGATCTATATAGCGAAAGTCCGACATCCATTGATTATATATGATGGAAAGGGCTTGGTGCATTCCTTCGGTGGAGGTATGGTATCCATTGACCATATCTGATGGTGAGTTTAGTCCATGCAGTTGAGGTCTAGTGTCCATTGACCATATCTGATTAGGGGAGTGTGTTCTACGCAGTAGAGGTCTAGATTCCATGGGCAATATCTGATGGTGGATTCCATGCAGTGGATGTATGGTATCTATGGACCATATTTGGTAGATAGTTAGTCGGTGTAGTGGAGGTCTGGTTTGTCCATTGACCATATCTGACGGATGATTGTTAAGATCCTTGTGATTGATTTGGGCTAATCACCCTTTCGTTACAATTTTCATTTCTCGATTATGATTATTTGAGTTGGTGAGCTCAAGAGATAAGTTTCTATACATTGCAAGCTTTGTGAACTCAAGTCTTATTTCATTTCCCTTTTGACTTGAGGTAGAATTTGATTAGAACCCTGTAGAGCCGAATGAACCCATAAGTAGGGGAACTCACTGAGATTATTATGTCACCCTATTATTGTTGTTGTTTTTCAAGTATTGCTTGCATGTTTAGTATGTCAAACGAGTTGTGCATTATGTTTCGAGGAAAAACTTGTTTTGGGATTTTTCTGCTGTATATTGTGTACAATGGAGGATATTATACCTAGATCTTAGATTTTTATTTTGACACTTCCTATATCTTGAACCATGTGTTGCCTTTAATGTTCTGTAAATGGTCAAGTATGTAAATTATGCTAGTAGGCACTTATGATTGTGTCTGTACCAGATAATAACGCTTGTATGATATTATTCTAGATATATATTATATGAAGTGTTACAATTGGTATTAGAGTTAGAATGATTCTATTATGTCACAACCTATTCTTGAAACATCATAAGTAAATATATTACTTCCTCATATGTGTATTATGCTTGCATGATTCTTAATATCATGTTATGTAGTATTAGGCCTGATCGACCTAGATCTATGTGCGTGGCAGGTAGGGTCATGGCTGAGCGACCACGAGGAAGTAGAGGGCTTGGAGACTCTCTTGCTCGGGGTAAGGATTTCAATCAACACTTTGGAAGTCAAGGGATCAGTGGACTCAGTTTATGCAACAACATCAGCATTTTCATTTGCAAATGCAACATCAACAATAAGAATTCATGATGCAGGTGTTGCAACTCATGCAAAGCCAAGCACAACCTCAGCCTACTCCACAAGATGTTGTAAGGGGGGATTTTCAGGACTTCTACCGGATGAACCCTCCTGAATTCCATATCTTGTACCATGTGTTGCCTTTTATGTTTTGTAAATGACCAAGCATGTAAATTATTCTAGTAGGCACTTATGATTGTGTCAGTACCAGATAATAACGCTTGTATGATATTATTCTAGATATATATTATATGGAATGTTACAAAAGATTAGGGTTTGACGAAAAATTAGGGAAAAAGAAGATGATTTATGCAGAGTAACTCTCTACTCTCAAACTGAGAAAATATTATTAAACTGTGCAACTACTCTTTCTGTTGTGTGTTACAATTCATAATAGGGTTACTCCCTATTTATAATTGAGTTAACTTGCTCCTTAAGATAAAGCTCAAAAAATACAGAAGCCCAAAATACCTATTTTGGTCTAAGTCAAAATTTTGTGTCAAACAACCTGCTTCGACACCTCGACATCTAATGCTACTCGACACACACTACAGATTTCGACACATCCTTATTTCTGTCGAGCACTACCTACTTCCACAAAAAAAGTTATATTTTCAACCATTTATGTATTAAAGTGATTTATATTTCAGTTTTATTCATTTTCTATCACCACTAAAAAAAATTACTCTTGGAAATTCTAGCAAATGATTTCAAATTTTTTTACTAGTATCACTATAAATTTTATTTTATATTGAATATTTTAAAATATTAATTTTTTTATTATAATTATTTTTAAAGTCATGTCCTTTACAAAATAATTAGCAATTTAAACTTAAACTATTACTAATTAAAATGTGATAAGGTGTACATGTTAGTTGGTTCTGAATGTGGCTGATTTGAGTCGGTACCTTTAAAACTTTACTAGTATAGCATAAATTAAACCCGTGGAGATCTGTCTCTCTCTCTCTCTCTCTCTCTCTTCTTTTATTGGTAGAATCAACGTTTATGTTTTGTATAGGATGAGTTAGGTTTACAAGTCATTTACATAGTTGCGTATGATTAAGATAGGAGTAAACCTAACCCACTAAATGTTCATCCTCGTATTGAAGGAATTCTGACTAATTTGATGAGCGGCTGCGGCCGACAAATAAATAATACAATGACAAAATAATGCTATAATTAGCTTAGCTTTAAAACATAATGTTTCTCTTTAATTGAGTGTACTAATATTACTATATTAGTATATTGTTGAAGCGCATTATATTTGGACGATTAATTCTGAGTTACATAATGAAAACTTTCCTAGGTGTTTCGGCCTTATTTATCCATCTAGGAGTGGAAATAAGTTATTCCGATAATAGGTTTACAGATCTAGCTTACACATGTTTAGGGTCAGATTAATTTTTTTTAAATACAAAAAATTTAGATATTTTTTATAAATTTATTTATTTAAAAAAACTAAGTCTTAGACTATGAATTTTTTTTTAAAATCTAACAGGTCGGCCTATTTAAATAAATATAAATAATTTTATTATTATTATTATTATATTATATTTTGTATTTTGAATTAAAATACATAAATAAAAATTGGTTATCGGAGAGAACTTATGAAAATAAGATGAAAACACCTTATGAACGATGTTATAAGTTATTTCCGTAAGTTATGTTAAACAAATAATCTCATAAAACTTATGCTAATAGGTAAGTTAAAATAAGTCAATGTAAACAAATTTTAAGTATCATTGGTTTTTTAGTTTGTTAGACTAGTTAAAATAACAAACTTTTATGTAGTTTAGCAGACTAATCAGACCTTAGAAAATGGCGGACTCAGGCCTAAAAATAAACATATGACTGACTATAAGGCAGGTGTAAGCTTTAGTTTTTTTGGCAGGGTAGGCTTAGGCTTGGCAAAGCCTAGTCCGACCTAGTCTATTTCCACCCCTATATCCGTCCAAGAGTGTATCGTATGAAATTTCAAAAGTGTCTCTAATTTTTGGAGATATATTTTCGAACGCACTCCAATACACATATTTTATTCATAAATTCGAATTTTATGAATAAATTTATTTCGAAAATATATTTCTGAAAAAAAAATTCATAAACAATAATGTTAACTTTTTACAAAATTTATGTCTGAACTTGCATTACCCTATATAGAATAATAGTTATACCAATTTTAATTTCTTAATAGTTTTTAATTATTGTGACATTAAATAATCTAAACAACTCTATTTTTTTTATAGTCTTTCATCACTAAACCTAATATATAATCATGGTCGGATTAACATATTTCGAAATTTGAGAAAAAACTAAAAATTAAATCTTTTATACAAATAACATTTTTATTTGATTAATATAATTTTATTTAAAATATTTATAATATAAAATTATTTATGAGTTATTGTACTCAATTTTGTTTAATAATTTTTTAAACAATCTAATTGTGTAACTATTATTCCATATTAAATCAATATAAATACTAAGTAAATAATATATTTGAAGGATAATTAAAATAAAAAATCTTCAGGTAGTGATGTAAGTGCAGGCAGAAATCTTGTAAAAAGTTAACATTGTTGTTTTCAAAAGTACATTTTTGAAAAATTTTCGGAGATTTATTTCTGGAATAAACTTATTCATAAAATTCGGGTTTGACTAAAAAAACGAATGAATTGTGTGTATTGGAGTGTGTTCTGAGATGTATCTCTGAAAATTTGGGATATTTTTGGAATTTCGTGTGGTGCCTAAGAAACATATAGGGTGCAATAAGAAATCCTCGAGAAGATTGAGGATTCAGTCTACTTAAAATTATTGGACTTATACTTGATCTACACCACAAACGACTACCCATTATTAGATACGATTTAACATAGTCTCACGTTCTGTGCCAAGAAATGTGGGATGGTTCTAACCATATCTCATATATGATGTATCCCATGACAAATGTGTTTGTATAACTTGCTCCATTACTTGTGACATACCCTATTTTTTACCCCTAAGATCCTACCTCATTTGCATCTTTACAATGAATCAAGATCACAAACTTGATTGTCTCATAACCCTCTCATCTTTGGGTTTTCCTTTGCAGAAATCATCAAACACTTCTTTGTGTATCTTTTTATATTTTTGTACTTATATGCTTTATAATTCCCTAACCATTAATCAAAATATAAAAAAATGCCTTGTCCCTTTACTTCTTTTGCAAGGTAGGAATTAGAATCAAAAGCATCTAGTGATTGTCTCCCCAGCTAGGATTTGAGTTCCTCAAGACAAGGTGTGGTCAACCATTGATTTTCAAAGGATGTTCATCAAATCATGACCTCTAATCTCTAAGCATAGGGTCTCAAGCATCATTCAACTTATTTGATCAAATATATTTCAAAGTTTGATAGCTTGTTTCTCAAAGAAACTTCAAAGTTTCATGTGTTTATTTACATGCCTTCATCAATAAGTTTCCTCAAGCCATTGCAAGTTTCATCAAAGGACAATCAAGAGTACATCATTTTAAGTTCATATTATCATTAATGTATCTTGAAATGCAAGAAAAAGTCCAAGGTTGCAAGATGATCCAACAAGGTTTGACCAAAAAGTCAACATTTCAAGTCCAAGTTAAAAATATCATAACATCTTCATACTTCAATACTTTTGAGTGCTTCTTTAGGCAAATGACTCTTCTTGACATCCCATCCAACTTCTCTTTACAATTCAAGAGCCAATTATGCTTGGAGAATCATCAAAAGTTTGGAAACATTAGAGGTCATTTTCTGGACTTAGTGAAATTTGGCCTAAATTCAAGTGACATTTGCCTAACTTCCAAAGATCATAACTCTCTCAATTTTCAAATTTTGTGGGCGGTTCTTTTTTCCAATTATCATATTTGATGCCCTCTATAAGTTTGTTACATGGATCAAAGGCCAATTATGATTGGAAAGCCATGAAAAGTTTGAAGACATTATAGGTCATTTTGGACTTAGAATTATTTTGACCTCTGATTATAAGTCATCGTGCCAACTTTACAGCCTTGTAACTTTTTGCTCAAGCATCCAAATGACACCTTTATTTTCACATTGTATTCTTTTTTATGATGTGATCGTTTTGTAAAAAGAATGAGCATTAGTGGTCAAGTGTACACAATTTCCCTTTGGTTTGAACATGCCCCAATGAAACTGAAAATTACTCATGGTCAAAATTTGCAAATCACTCAATTCTCAATTTTAAGCCAAATTTTGCATGTGTTTTGTCTATGACGATGTTAAGTGATACCTGAGGATAAAGAACGACCCAAAATTTGAAGGATTTCACTGCGTTTTAGCTTACTTCACAACCAAGAACGATCACATTTTTGTCACACATGATTTAGAACCAATTCTCACACGTATGAGCTTCATTCACCTTACCTATAAATAAAGGAAGAATTTGCACTGGAAATCAAGCTTAGATAGCCTCCAGAAACCCTACTCGAGCTCACACTTTCCATTAGAATTTTAAGATATTGTTTTTAATTTCTAAGCATTTTCAACTCTATTTCTTGATTCCATTAGCACCTTCGACACCTTATGAAGCTATTGCAACAATTCCCAAGCCTTGAGATCCCATGAATTGAGCTAACCAGATCAACCTTGCAACCTATTCTAATTATCGTATTTGGACAAGATAGTTAGAAGCTTCGTTTTCACTCAAACAAGTTACCACTAGGTAGCTTGATATTATCTGATACTTTTCCCTAACTTATCTTGCTCTGATTGTTTGTATATGGCATTTAATTTTGATTTTAGTTTTTGCTTTCTTCATGTGTTTCTCTAAAATTCTCCATGCTTAATATAAATAAATGAAGTTTTAGCCTATGGTTGGATTTGTGATGAGGTAACGGTCACAATGGTGGTGGTCTCATTCTATAATGTTATAATTTTCCAAAGCTCTGTGAAGAGCTACCAGAAAAGAGGACCAGAGGTCAGCAGCGGTGGCCTGAGTTTGTTTTATTTTAAAAAGAATCCAACGCATTATTTCACTTAAGGTCTGCTATGTTCCTTTTGATCTAATCCCTTGGATGTGTTTTAAATTTGATCTAATGGCCATGCGTGTGGTTGAGTGCTAGCCTTTGATCTGATCCAATGATTGTGTATTTTTGCTGCATTTTTATTTCATTTTAATTGTTTTAAAATTATCATTTATTTTAAAAAATTCATAAAAAATAGCTCCCTTAACCTTTTTCATTCAATTTTTTTTCTATAATTTTTTAAAAAATATTTTCTACCTTGTGTAGTTTTTTTTTCACATTTTTATTTCATGATTTTCTATTTTTCATTTATTTTCTCTTTTTTCATTCATTTTAATTAGTTAAAAAAAT
This sequence comes from Lathyrus sativus, assembly GCA_963859935.3. Taxonomy (NCBI): domain Eukaryota; kingdom Viridiplantae; phylum Streptophyta; class Magnoliopsida; order Fabales; family Fabaceae; genus Lathyrus; species Lathyrus sativus. The sequence continues at coordinate 673,426,898 of OZ012739.1, forward strand.
AATTTTGTGCATTTTAAAATTCTCCAAAAATTACCTTTAAAATACAGATGGCGACTCTGTTGGGGAAAGTTCACTCCTTAGCAAGTCAAGACTAGTCTAGGTTTTTTTTTAGCATGTTTGAGTGTTTGTTTATCTTTCTTGTTTACTTATATTTCCTTTACTTTTAATTGCTTTCCATATTATATTTGTGGTTACTTGGTACTGTAGATGGAAGCTTTGATTGCAAACCTTGAGGGAAAGACTTTGTACCTGAGTCTAGAATGTGAACACATAAGATATGAGAGGTTGAGTAGTATGAGGCATCGAAAAATTTATCGTCGTCTAGTTCGATACGAGAACCTTGCTTAGAGTAAATTCTAATGAGAATGCTGGCGACTGTCAAACTTTTGGTGTGGACGACCAATATTTTCATCGGGACCCATGACTCTAAGGACCTTTTAGAACCTTAAATCATTTGGCAAAGAACTAGGATTGATGGTCACGTAGTATGGAGCACCGAGGTTTACTCCTCACGTAGTTCGATACGAAGATCTCAATCAGAAAATACTTTCTTGATGGAATCGTTTGCCTGACAATCACTGACATACGTGACGAACAGTCAAGGAATTCCATGACTCTGAAGTCCTTGTTTAGAACCCTATGTCAATGGTCGCGTAGTATGGGGTACTGAGGAGTTCTCCTAGTGTAGTTCGATACGAATACCTCACCCAAAAGAGATTCATATGATGAGTCATTAATCGTCATGTTCATGGCGTGGCTTATGAACATTTATATGAATCTGTGACTTTGTGGTTCCTTTAAACTCTAGATCATTCATGGTGAGAACCTTGTCTTCAAGCAATCAGCCTTTATCCTCCATCCGTGCCTTGGATCCTGTATATGGGAATATCCTAAAATATGCATTGCATTCACCTGCATATCATTTCATTTGCATTGCATTCTACCTGTAAAAGCTCATTACATCCTCTGTTTATCACTCTAGTTAATTTTCTGACACTCATACTGAACTTGTGATAGTTGAAGCATGTGAAGCAAGTCCAATCAGAGATAAGAGGAACATAGATAACTTGAAAGGTCTGTTAGATAAACCAAGTTAGAAGTTGTGGTAGCCATGTCAGAAAATAACTTTCAACATGCTAAGGTGAAAAATCTTGATCCCCTATCAGGTTTCACTATGTTGACCAATCCACTGTACGATCTTCTTCCAGATGATCTTCCACAAGTGAACATTCCTACTCGGTCTCAGATGATGCCATTGACTAATGCTATGAAGGAAAGGTTTCATGCCCTTGATAAGGAAGTTTGAGCTTTGAAAATGCATGATGCTTTTATGCTCGATGCTGTTGATATGTGCCTAGTTCCAGACTTAGTGATCCCTCTAAAATTCAAAGTACCCAACTTCGAGAAGTACACTGGTCTCAGTTGCCCAAAGCTTCATTTCATAATGTTCTGCCGAAACATGACCTCCTATATCCATGATGATAAGTTGATGATTCACTATTTCTAAGACAGTTTGAGTGGAGAATCCTTGAATTGGTACATGGGCTTAGAAAGAAGTTGTATCTAGTCATGGAGAGACTTGCCCAATGCTTTTTGAAGCAGTACAAGTTTAACTTGGACATGACTCCAAGCCGTATGCAATTGCAAAACCTATCTCAGAAGAGCAATGAATCCTTCAGAGGATATGCACGATGATGGAGGGAATTGGCATCCCAAGTGCAATCGCCACTCTTAGAAAAGGAATTGGTTGATCTGTTCATGAGAACCTTGCAAAGCCCATACTTTAAAAGGTTAGCGAGCAGTGTGATATCAGAATTTGCTCATCTAGTGACAATTGGAGAACGCGTCGAGGGTGGTATAAAAAATGGAAGAATTTAAAACGCTTCAAGCAATCAAGCTAGTGAAATTGAGTCTCTCAGCAATTCCCAAGAGGGAGATAAGGATGAAATTAATGCAGTCATAGAAAATATCGAGTACTTCCATGGAGCACCAACAAATCCTTATGGTCCCTCATCTTTTCAGCAGTCATCATTTCCAGTGCCATGTTATCCTTATGGGCAACCAACCATGCCTAGAGCGCCATACCATAAGGCTTGGACCGCTTCTCATGCAAATCAACGAGCTTATGGACGAGGACATCAGAATCAGGGTCAGAGTCATCATAGGCCTCAGAGAAATTTGGAAAGAAGGAATGGTCCTTTTCATCCAGTTCCCGTGTCATACACTTAGCTTCTGCCACATCTAATCCAAAATCCACTAGTAGTGCCCAAGTCTCTCAAGTTTTTGCCAGAACCATACCTACCTAGGTACAATCCAAATGTGAGATGTGGATATCATGCTGGGTCAATAGGGAACTCAACTGAAGACTGCAAATCTTTCCAAGCCAAAGTACAATAGTTGATCGACAGGAAGTACATATCCTTTCCCAAAGGAACCTTGGTTGTGAACGTCAACTTCTCGTCGAAATGAGTTTGAGGACTTCAAGAGGCATCTTCTAAAGCCAGTGGCTCAGACAGAAAGACATTCTCCTTGGAAATGGCAATAATTGCATCACTTTTTATCATTTGCATTTGTAGTTTCTTTCTTGTTAAATTCTACTTGTTCTTAAACATTGTTATTTTGAATGGTAATATTAATGAAGTGACCATTCATTTTATGAATTAATCATGTCGCATTCGCTCATTGTCTCTTCACTTATATGTAAAAACAATAAATACATCAATATACCTCTCGTTCACTTTCTTTATCAAATCGTTTGTTTTAGTAAAGATTGGAGGGAGGATGATGAAAATGAAATACCCATAATTGCTACTGTATACTTTCGAATAAAATCCTGCTAATGATGTACAAGCATTGTTTCAAATCCCCAAACACCGGAGAAATAAGGAGTTAGTCCCTAGTTAACCACTTCGAGCCTAGAAGTAGGAGTTTCCTTCGGATTTCTAAACCTTCACGCTTAACCTGGGGCATGAGTAGTGTTCAGTTAATGTGGCTGCACATTTGACTTCAAGATGATACATCCCGTCTTTGGATCAGCTATATGATATTCTTCACGCACATCTTGAAGTGTCCAAGGAACCGTACAAAACTCAAAAGTTATGATGATTGTTCTTCAATGATTAATGACTTGGCGTCACAAGCCTTTCCAAAAGAGAAAAAATCAAAAAAAGAAAGAAAAGCCCGCTAAGTCGAACACCCAAAAAGGTGGCTTAGGCAAAAATCAGGGCGATCCCGGTGGACTTGAAAAACAAAATCAGTCCAGGAAAAAGTTAGGGATCAAAAGAGGTCCTCAAATCCTCAACAAAGCAAAACAGGACTCGGTGACCATCATGTCAAAAATCAAAAGTCACTAACATTCATGACAAATAAAAAATAAAGTGACTGTCATTTTAAGAAAATCTTGAATCCTCACTCTCACACCGTCAAATTTTCTTAGAAGGTGAATGCGTGTTAAATTAACTGAACGTAGGACTGGAGAATATCACGAAGAAGGGGTGGATACAAATCAATGTTGAGCCTTATATCCTTTGTTTCTATAAATATGAACCAGGTCACGATACAACCCTCAAAAGACCTAACTGAGGCGGAGTTTATTCTGAAATCATATTGTAGCAAGGTTGTGTAAACTGACTCATAGAGATTTGCTAATCTTCTTCTTGTTGTATCTTTCACACACTAGCTAAATCAGCACTACATTTGGACTAATGGTCCATTCGTCACACAATATCATATCACTCCAATAATGTTTAATTTTTTTCCAAAACTTGCATGAGCATTGCATTAAAATTATCATTTATGAATAAATAGTTTTAATTGCAAGTCAACACTTGACATCAAGAAAATTCGAACAAGGAGCAATCAAAGAGGACTTGATTATTCGTCAAACTCGATTAGAGTCAAGATTACCTCATGGATAAGAGGCATTAGCATCCAACTATTATGAAATCAACCAATTCAGAGCAAGTCCCCAAGCATCAGTTGATTATGGGACAAACCATTCAAGAATCAGGTTTATCAAATAAGCATCATTTCAAGACTCTACCAGCCAACGGGAAGGAATCCAAAGGTTCCTTTTTATTAAAGGTGAATCCCTCCAATACTCATTCTGCCTAAGTTAAGTCGTCTCAATGCTCATTCTTGGGAAGGCTACCTAAATAGTACATCGAGGCCAATCACTCCAAGAGTCAATCAATCAAGGATGAATCCCTTCATGACTCAAAATTCTGGGACAAACCATTTCGAGTTCATCTCATGGTACAATTGTTTCCAACTCCCTTTCAAGGACTAACCCTTTCATGGCTTGAAGTTCTGGGGCAAACCATCTCGAGTTTATCTCATGGTACAAATGTTTCCAACTTCCTTTCAAGGACAAAACCCTTTCACGACTTGGAATTATGGGGCAAGCCATCTCGAGATCATCTCATGGTATAGTTTCTTCCAATTTCCATTCAAGAAGAAAAATTCTTCAAAGACCCAGACTGGGGCAAGATGAGCTAAACTGGGGCAAGACCTCTCCATGCTTTCAAGAAATTAAAGAAAACTCTTTCGATAACCTTGTAAGAGCAAGATTTGTCTCTACAGGATTATCTCTATGTTTTGATGATAACAATTGAGTATTTGTGAAAGAACCATTTTATGGTTTAATGTTTGTTATGTGCAGGTCATATTAAATTAAATATATTAGACCAAACAAACAAAAGCAACGTGTGCAGCTAGTAACTTATGGAATTACTTAATGTGACGTCATGAAGTGCTTGTAAGAAGCTAGTTTGCTTATGTATCTGATCACCATCAGTAAAGAACCAAGGGTGCTGGATATTGCAGTTGCAATGCTCCTGTGGTTTCTGCTCTGAAGAAGTGCATCTGATCTAAAAGCAAATGAAGCTCAGTGAAGAAGCAAGTTTGTCTCTGCATCTGATCATGTTCAGTACAGAATCAAGGATGCTGGATATTGCAGTTGCAATGCATCTATAGATTCTGCTATGAGTTATGCATCTGATCTGGAAGCTAACGAGCGTCTCTGAAGAGTGAGTCCTATAAAGAACAAAGTGCTGAAGACTCTGATGACTTGAAGTTCTGAAGGCTGAAGGCTCTGAAGACCAAGTGCGTCAAGACTCTGAAGACTGGTTCTGAAGGTCAAGACTCTGAAGACTCTGAAGACTCTGAAGACAGGTTCTGAAGGTCAAGACTCTGAAGACAGGTTCTGAAGAACAAGACTCTGAAGAAGTGTTCTGAAGAACAAGACTCTGAAGAAGTGTTCTGAAGGTCAAGACTCTGAAGAAGTGTTCTGAAGGTCAAGGCTCTGAAGATTCTTAAGACATGGTTTCTGAAGAATTAGTCATGAAGATTCTCAAGATTGTTTCAGAGGAAACTTAGTTCTTGGAATGCTGAAGACTGGATTCTGAAGTGGAAGATTGTGTCAGAAGAAGATTCATCCAGATGCAAGACATGTTACATCAGATAAGTTGTTGCTGTTCAAATATGATAAATCATGTGCTTATGGAAAAGGACAAGAAAGTGATGTCATCCAACACGTGCTCATTCTATCCGTTGGAATATGACCGTTGGAAATAGAAAGGACTTTTCTATCCTCACAACGTCATTCTTGGAAGCACTATAAAGGCAGAATCATTTGATTATTCAAATGTTGCTTGGTGAGCTGAAGTGGTTACTAAGTGGCTGGAGCTGTTGCTCGTATTTGCTACTTGCGCTGTTGTGCTACTGTTGCCATGAAGAAAAGCTCTTAAGTAATATAAAAGCTATGTTTTAATAATCTCTTAGAGATTTATTATTAGATTAGTTTTTATATTAGAAAGCAAGGAGTTGTTGCTCAATACTTGCTAGGAACTTAATTAGGAGTAATCTGCTTATTTGAGAAGCACTTATGTAATCTCCGGCAACACAATATTCTATTTTAGAATTAGTGGTTCCTCAAGTGATCTTGTGAAGATCAGTATACTTGAGATGACAAGTGACAGTAGTCATTTGTGGAAATCCTAATAGGAGATCTTTAGTGATCGGATTCTATTAAGGTGTCAATGAACGTTATATCCTTGGGGATCCCTGAACGTGTCATTGTCAAGTTGTTAGTCACTTGCAGTTAGCTTGTGCAACTGTAATCTGTTTGGTTATAGTGGATTAAGTCCTTGCAGTGAGTAAGGCGAAATCACCTTGGAAGGGTGGACTGGATTAACTTGAGAGTTGCTCAAGTGAACCAGGATATATCTTGTGTTCTTTACTTGTTTAGTTTATTGTTTATGCTTCCGCATTGCTACATCTAGAAACAACACAGAAGAAGATGGCAAAAGTTTTTAAGTAACCAAATACCCAATTCAAACCCCCCCTTTCTTGTGTATTTTTCACACCTTCAATTGGTATCAGAGCCTGGTTATGTTATTGATGGATATCAAACACCTAACAGTGTCAGATAAAGATCCATAGGCTGTGTGAAGAAATACTTTTGGGGATATTTCACCGTTCTTACAATTTCAGTCTCATATCAGTTTTTGAGGATAATGAGTACTAAAATTGTAATCTATTGAGTTACCTTGAGCAAGTCACTGATTCTATGAAGTTTGAAATTTGAAGTGTTGAAGCCTTCAACAGCAAATCTCCTCCAGAAGATTCTGAAAGAAGAATGAAGAATTAGTTGACAGGATAGATTCATCAGATAAGAAGATATATCTGTTGAATGCTGATCTGAAAATACGTTTGGATTTACAATGTATTTGCTCAAAGTCCAAATCTTCAGCAAGCAAGAAATCTTGATTGCTAAAGATTAATTCTTGTGAGTCTGAGATGTTTTCAAGAAACGGATTAGTCCACACTTGACTTTCTCATGAAAACTCATTGGAATTTATCTTAAGTAAGAAAAGATATTATTGCTGGATAATGAATCCTATTCATCAGAACGCCAGAATGAAGTCTGCAGAAAAAGGTAAGTTCAGAAAAATATTCAAATCTGGAAGAAATGTTTCTTTAGATTCAAAGCATTTGAAAGTTGCTCTCCTTGAAGAGCTTCAAAGAATTCTGCAGAGGTTTCTAGAAAGGCAGTGTTTCTAACTCATCTGGATTATGATGATATGATGAATTCAGAAGATCTCATTAGAAGTAGCATGGACAATTAAGTTCTATTAACTCGAGATGTTGAACAAACTGAAATTGGTCAGATGCTATCAGACATTATTTTTCATAAATTCATAATGAATGTTTTGAGAAATAAAGATATGAGGAAAGATACAATGACAGTAGTCATTCTGTCAAATGTAAAAAGGATTTAAGTTTCTGGGGTTATTCAATTTGAATAAGTCAGTAAACATTTTTTTTCAAGAGCAGATGTTATGTCAACTCTGATAATCTAACTCCTTACATGTTAGCTCAGCATTGTAAGAGCAAAATTGTCAGTCAGACTGTGTCTTTTGATGCATCTAAGTTTGATGATAACTGTATCTAGATTGGATCTGTATTTGTTTCAAGCAGAAAAATTCAGAAGATGAAGTCTGATGGAAGCTAGATGCTCTCTACACATGAAGATCAGATTATCTGTGCTCTGAGGATGTCTCTCAAGAATCAAATGGATGTTGTTGTGTTGATGAAGATGCTGCAGAATGCTAACAAAGGAATTGAGATCTGTTCAAGAAGAGTTATTCAGAATATTCTACTTTAGTTGCTGTTACTGGTTTGTCTCACAAGATGTTGGAGAATCAGAAGCAGAATGTGTTCCAGCTGAAGAATCAGGAGCTACTCCAGATGCTATTCAATTAGCTATTTCTGAAGAATCAGCTCTGAGAAGTTTCCCCCAGAATCAAATCTTCTTTTCTAGAAGAGACATTCATTGGAAAGAAGGATGATTCCATAAGAACAAGATTCTTTCTTCTCAAAGATTGTCAGCAAGAAATTCTTGACTATACAGAAGACATATGCTTTTGTGACAAGGTTAGAATTCATATTCTTTTCATCTCGTTCGTTGATCAGTATAACATCAATATAAATCAGATGAATATTAAAAATACTTTTAAATGGTTTTATTGAAGAAGAAGTATATGTTTATCAACTTCCCAGGTTTCTTTTTGAAAATTATTTTGTCAAAAGTAAAGTTGTTACTACTCTTCTTCTTAAAGACTATTAAGAAAGATATTTTAAATCTGTCAGATTTATTTACATTGATGATACTTCTATTTAGAACCATATACTTCACTTGGAAAGGAGTTTGCTGAGTGTATGCAGGCAGTAGCTAAAACTAGCATTCTAGAAGAGGCTAGTGAAGTCAGATCAGTAGCTGTACAGAAAAGTTCTGTAACACTGATTTTGTAGAGGCTCTGTCTATCAAGACATCTCTCCTTCAAATGTTGGTGTTCTGAAGCAAAGCATCAGAAGCAAAGCAACTGAGGCAGGATACTGAAGACACTTAAGTTGGTATCAGTATAGACTCAGAAGAAAAGCTACAGAGGCAAAATTACAGAAGAATCTGATGAAGCAACGCTAACAGGAGATTCTGAAAGTTTGTTGAGAAGCAACTCTATAAAAGACTCTGAGCAGTTGGTTGATATGTCAGCAACATAGCTCACTTCTGGATAATAAGGACACCTGAAGAATGAAGATCTGGTTTGATCTGAAGCATACCTCTGGATGAACGGTTGGTTAAATCATTCTCTAGAGCTAAGCTGCATAGATCTGAAGCAGAGGATCTAATGCAAGGAATCATTTCCACAGTTGTTCACTTAATAGATGCTGATCAAGATAAGTTGGGTTGCAACTTCACGGTCAGAAGAGTCTACTTTGGATATCATAAAGTTGGTATCAGACTGTTATCAGTCTCCAACCTTCTGAAGAAGCACTTCTGGGTTTGATGTTATTAATTGAGCTAACATCTATTGATTAAGTGCTTTTGGGCAAAGGCTGATTGTTGATGATCAGAAGAACTTACTAACATAACAGAAATAGTTATGGTTAGAAAGTTTGGTGTAGAAAATCTCTTCAGAAGATTAGAGCAGAAGCTTTGAAGATTTCTGAAGCTAATTCAGAAAGGAAACATTGTCTCAATTGGTATAAGGTATTATCTAATGAAGCACTGATGCTAAGATTCAAGTTTTGATAACAAGCTTGGATTCAGAAACCAAAGGTGGAGAAACCTAAGGTGATTTAGCAGAAGATCCTACTCCTTCTATTGGTACTCAGAAGTTCTCACACCTTCAGTTGGTACGAGAATTCTAGAAGAAGAAGTCACCCTCAGATACTGATTGATAAGAACAAGATTGTCATTCAAATCAGTTCAAGAAATTCATCTTGGTTTGATGATAATTTTTGATGATCAACCACGTCTGTCCAAAAGATAAATTCTTGGTGCAAGAAGATATAACTTTCATCTGGAAACAAGTTATCTTGAAGATAAAGAAGCATGATCATTGTCATCAGAAGATGGATGATCAGAAGATGAAGACCAAAGGAGGAATCAGATAAAGAATGTAGCAGATAGAAGGATAATCTGTTAGAGAGTAGCCATCTAAGACTCTCATGTTTTTAACGTACACTCTGAGAAAGAAAGAGGTTAGTAAAATGGTAATCAGAAGTTCTACAAAGAAAACCAGATAACTATTTTTAGTAGGTTTATGTTATGCTGTTGTTACTGAAGTCAAAGTTAGTTGCAAAAGTACCTCTGGATAGAACTCTCCCTTAAAGAAGCAAAATACATCAGATGCTGATTGAAGTATCAGATGCTCTGGATGAAGTGTCAAATGAAGGACATTCATGTACAGAAGATTGAAGGATCATATGGCACATCACCTTCAAATGATATCAGATGGTTTCTAAAGATCTGAGCAAATCTGAAGTTGTAGACCATCAGAAGATCTGGATAAAAGATTCTATTAGAAGATGGTTTGTTAAATCAAACATTGATACTTCTGTAGTATAGTGTTTTGATGTTGAAGAAACGAGCTGAAATAATTTCATTATTTCACACCTTCAATTGGTATCTTACATCTTAAATTGGTATCATGTCTCTGACATCCAACCAGAAGCAAAGTGTCAGATAACTCTGAGAAAAACTTCAGAAGATGTTTGAGTGAAGATACAGAAGGTTCTGGGCGCAGAATCAAGAATCAAAGCAAAGGCCAGAACAAGCACTTCAACTCTGGAACTTGAGACTTCTTGAGATATTTTTCATAAGTAATTAGACTCTTAAATTGGATGCATTTCAAGTTGTTCTAAGGACTGGAATTATTGGTATCAAGATCAAGATAAAAGGAAGAATAATTTTCAACCTTCTTGTCTAAATCTAGCAGAGGAAGATTCCAGAAAAGAAACTTCCAGATTAGTACAAGAAGCTGAAGATGCTAAGAAGACTAAGGAAAATGTTGTAGTTGGATTTTCTTGTGAAACTACTTTTGTACGTTGAGAACGTGACATTAGTAAGTTTAGAGGAGATCAACAAGCTATGAAGGATGTACAACAAGTTGTCAGAGAAAGTTATGCTGAACAGACACCTGTCAACAATCCTCGTCAGAGCATGCTTCTACAAATTCTGAAGAATTGTCACTCTCAAAGAAACAGGGGGAGATATAGAAGATGAAATCTGAGAAAAGATATCAACCTACCTTAATTGGTATCAACCTGTAAGAATTAAGTTCTCAAGGGGAGAAATGAAAGATGATTAAGTTCTCAGGTGCTATCTCTCAACTCTTATCTTTTTAATTTCTGACTTTAAAAAGAGAAATTTTTTTTAAAAATCTGTTTTGATGAAAAACCCAAACTTTTTGATGATGTCAAAAAGGGGGAGAAATGAAAGATGATTTTGATATTATCTGGAAGAATAGAATATAACTTGGGGAGAAATGGAAAATGTTTTTGAGAAATAGAATATAACTTTGATATATTCTATAACCTGAAAGAGAATGCAATAACATATAAACTGCGTTTATTACTAATTATCTGTTTGATGTTTTCCAAGGAACTCTGAACAAGTTCACTAGGCATTCTAAACAGGATAAATGAAAGAAATCTGAGTTCAAATGAACTGGTGTTCATATAATAGAAGTTATACACTTCGTGAACATAGATTCAGAATCAGATGGACCCAATACTGTTCAGAGATCTGAAAGTTAAAGTCATCTGGAATCATGATGTTCAGAAGATGTAAATTGTCTGTGAAAATGACAGTCAGAGCATAAGAATCAGAAATCTTCATAGAGCAAGATTTGGATTCAGACTCAGAATCATGAGTATCATGTATTGGTATCTGTCTTAGAACCAACATTGGTATCAGATTCAGAAGCTTGCTAATTGGGATCAGACTATGCTTTAAAAGATCAAGAAGTGAATCTGATCAATGCATTGAGCTCTGATAAGACCAAGAATCATAGATGAAAGCAAGTTTGAAAAAGCAGAATCAAGACTGTATCAAGATCAGAAGATCCAAATATCTGACATATTGTAATCAGGGGGAGTTCTCCCAGGAAGGTTCACAAGTCAGGATATTTGATTTTCACCCAGTCTGAAACTCAGGGGGAGTTTCTCATCTGAAGGATGTTCTGAAGAATAAGAGAAAATGCTTTAGAAGATTCTGAAGTTATATGACCCTGATACAATGCTTAGAGAAGATAAGTTCTAAAGATCTGAAGATGGAAGTTCTGATTGAACTAGTCCAGATGCTGAAGACTCATGCTCTCTTATATTGTAGGGAAGTATTCCTTCTATTCTATTCTATTTGATTGTGTTTTATCAAATTTATTTTTTGTAAGTCTTGGGATCAGAGTATGTCTCTGAACAAGCATAAAAATGTTTTTAAGATTAACACATTCAAGGGGAGCAGTTGCTTAGAACTCTGAATAGGTTAATGCTTGGTGATTACCCTGTATAAAATGTTTTATCAAAATACATGTTTTTGTCATCATCAAAAAGGGGGAGATTGTAAGAGCAAGATTTGTCTCTACAGGATTATCTCTATGTTTTGATGATAACAATTGAGTATTTGTGAAAGAACCATTTTATGGTTTAATGTTTGTTATGTGCAGGTCATATTAAATTAAATATATTAGACCAAACAAACAAAAGCAACGTGTGCAGCTAGTAACTTATGGAATTACTTAATGTGACGTCATGAAGTGCTTGTAAGAAGCTAGTTTGCTTATGTATCTGATCACCATCAGTAAAGAACCAAGGGTGCTGGATATTGCAGTTGCAATGCTCCTGTGGTTTCTGCTCTGAAGAAGTGCATCTGATCTAAAAGCAAATGAAGCTCAGTGAAGAAGCAAGTTTGTCTCTGCATCTGATCATGTTCAGTACAGAATCAAGGATGCTGGATATTGCAGTTGCAATGCATCTATAGATTCTGCTATGAGTTATGCATCTGATCTGGAAGCTAACGAGCGTCTCTGAAGAGTGAGTCCTATAAAGAACAAAGTGCTGAAGACTCTGATGACTTGAAGTTCTGAAGGCTGAAGGCTCTGAAGACCAAGTGCGTCAAGACTCTGAAGACTGGTTCTGAAGGTCAAGACTCTGAAGACTCTGAAGACTCTGAAGACAGGTTCTGAAGGTCAAGACTCTGAAGACAGGTTCTGAAGAACAAGACTCTGAAGAAGTGTTCTGAAGAACAAGACTCTGAAGAAGTGTTCTGAAGGTCAAGACTCTGAAGAAGTGTTCTGAAGGTCAAGGCTCTGAAGATTCTTAAGACATGGTTTCTGAAGAATTAGTCATGAAGATTCTCAAGATTGTTTCAGAGGAAACTTAGTTCTTGGAATGCTGAAGACTGGATTCTGAAGTGGAAGATTGTGTCAGAAGAAGATTCATCCAGATGCAAGACATGTTACATCAGATAAGTTGTTGCTGTTCAAATATGATAAATCATGTGCTTATGGAAAAGGACAAGAAAGTGATGTCATCCAACACGTGCTCATTCTATCCGTTGGAATATGACCGTTGGAAATAGAAAGGACTTTTCTATCCTCACAACGTCATTCTTGGAAGCACTATAAAGGCAGAATCATTTGATTATTCAAATGTTGCTTGGTGAGCTGAAGTGGTTACTAAGTGGCTGGAGCTGTTGCTCGTATTTGCTACTTGCGCTGTTGTGCTACTGTTGCCATGAAGAAAAGCTCTTAAGTAATATAAAAGCTATGTTTTAATAATCTCTTAGAGATTTATTATTAGATTAGTTTTTATATTAGAAAGCAAGGAGTTGTTGCTCAATACTTGCTAGGAACTTAATTAGGAGTAATCTGCTTATTTGAGAAGCACTTATGTAATCTCCGGCAACACAATATTCTATTTTAGAATTAGTGGTTCCTCAAGTGATCTTGTGAAGATCAGTATACTTGAGATGACAAGTGACAGTAGTCATTTGTGGAAATCCTAATAGGAGATCTTTAGTGATCAGATTCTATTAAGGTGTCAATGAACGTTATATCCTTGGGGATCCCTGAACGTGTCATTGTCAAGTTGTTAGTCACTTGCAGTTAGCTTGTGCAACTGTAATCTGTTTGGTTATAGTGGATTAAGTCCTTGCAGTGAGTAAGGCGAAATCACCTTGGAAGGGTGGACTGGATTAACTTGAGAGTTGCTCAAGTGAACCAGGATATATCTTGTGTTCTTTACTTGTTTAGTTTATTGTTTATGCTTCCGCATTGCTACATCTAGAAACAACACAGAAGAAGATGGCAAAAGTTTTTAAGTAACCAAATACCCAATTCAAACCCCCCCTTTCTTGTGTATTTTTCACACCTTCAAACCTTTGAGTTCAAGATGAGTGTCGGAGAATCATGCTATCACCCCACCAAACAACGTTTGCCTTCTAATAAGAAGCCTTTCTACAAAAGGAATCTTTTACCCATTACCCTCTGCTGGGGAATTTTTGGAAGCTTTCATATCATTGCATAGATCATTCGCATGCATTAGTCATGTCGATTTGCTTATGCATAAAGCCATGCATATCATGTCATTCATTGGGCCTAACCCCCATAACATGAATTTGACATCTCAAATCTTGTAACATAAGATTTGACACCAGAGTCCAACATTGCTTGGAAATTAAAAGTCCAAGTTCCCGTCTGGCAATTAAAAGTCCAAGTTCCCGTCTGGAAATTAAAAGTCCAAGTTCCTGTCTGGCACCTAAAAGTCTAAGTTCCCATCTGATAATTAAAAGTTCAAGTTCCCGTCTGGAAAACCGTCCAAAAGTCCAAGTTCCCGTCTGGAAAACCTTTTAAGGTCCAATTTTTATTGGCAACTACTCAAAAGTTCACCCTTTTGGCACCTTCATAATCCAAAAGTCCAATTTTTATTGGTAACTACTCAAAAGTCCACCCTTGTTGGCACCCTCATAAAACCTAAAGTCCAATTTCACTTGGAAATTCCTAAATCCAATCCTCATGATACCAAACGGTCTCACCTTCACAAAGAGACCTATTCCAAACACACTCCATCATTTGCATGTCACATGCATGACATGCATAACATTCTTGCCCAAAACAAGATTGTCATCAAATATAGTCATTGCAATCATCAACATAACAAAACCATGTGCATTCATACATGCACAAGTATCCCCAACATTTGCATCCTCATAAGTAACTTCATACATCATGCAATGCATAACATTTCCAGCCTAAGTGGAACATTATATCATAACAGGATCCAAGATCAATCGGCAAACATCCCGGCCAGTCCTCTTTCAAAGTCGAATATATTCCTATGAAAAGAGTTGATATCCCTCATATGCTCATGGGATTTCTATCCCCAGCGATTCATTCTTCAATCATGCGGTTGATAATGATAATCCCCATTGTTGCTCCCCAAGCAGAGGTTATCCTAAAATTCTCTTATGAACTTTCCCCTACAGGGATTTGTTGGCTCTTTGTCCTTTAAAAAGGAATCTTGCTTAAAATTGTTTTCCCCAACAGAGTTCGTGTTCGAGATACTTCTCTAATATCCGTGAAGAATCTTAAATGCGATTGAGGTACCATTCCCCCTTGTTGGAATATCTCGATCAATAAGATACTGCTTCATTGGGCTAGAGAATCTCATCTGTTTTTTGAGATACTGCTTTGGTATCCACGGAGAGTCTTAATTAATAAGGTACTTGTCGCTACTGCGAAAATCGGCGCCGACTGAACAGAAGAGTCACCACCGTGCGTTATTTATCCCACGGGAGGGAAAGGAAACGCTCAGAGTAAACCTCGCACAACACGGGGAAGGTATGGTCGTCGCAACCAAAACCTGGATTCGGGAGTCGGTTACGCAAGGGGAAGGTATTAGCACCCCTCACGTCCGTCGTACTCGACGGGATCCACGCTTGTTTTCGGGTATGGATTGTTATTTCTATCTAAACTAAGGGTCAAGGGTTAAAAGGAAATGAAAATGAAAATAAAATGACTCGGCAAAGTATCGCACTTTATGCCTACGTATTCCCGTCTGGAACGAGAAATCAGAGTCAACGTAGTTCGCCTATCTACGGGAAAGGAGGGGAAGGTTGCTCGCTAGGATATCGCATCCTATGCCTACGTACTTTCATACAGCATGAAAGATCAGAGGAAACGTAGTTCGGGCCACGTACGACACAGGTTTGTCTTGGTTGCTTTTATACCTTCTGAAAAAGGGTTTTCTGATTACTGGTCCAAGCGGACAAAAATGACGTCTTGATGAGTTCACCTTCTTTTACGGAAGAAGTGTCTTTTATTGTGTTTGAAATCTTATTGTATTTTTCTGTTTGTTTTTTGGAGAGAAGAGACAGAACTCTAACCTACGGTTGCGAAGGGAATCAAACTAACCTAATGTTATCATGCATGGGTTAAGACTTAGTGTCTATCATGCTCCTCTCTTGCACAGAGAGAAACAGAGATCCTAAGGGATAGACGGAAACAGAAACAATATCAGATATATACAGTAAAGCAGTAAAATGCATGGATGCAGCAATACAAGCGAGGCAAGGGAGTCCCACTCAACCTCGAACCTAGAAAACAATAGGCAAAAGTGAACAAACTTCACTTTCAACCCAGCAGGGTAAACAACAAACAATACAGTCCAGAAAACCAATCAATACATCAGAATGAAATACAGCAGAAAAATAAACAGCATCAGCAGCTCTGAAACAACATCTGACTTCAAGTCATCTCCAAACAGCTACAAGCTTCAGCAAGCATCAATCCCCATCTCCACAACCTTCAAGCAATGTCTTTGATCACCAGTCTTCCATCTGCAATGGCTTTTCTTTGAGTCCTATCCTCCAAGCTGAGGGATCAATCACAAGAGTGAATTGGGTGTTAAGCACTTAGTTGACCACCAAGGGTGGCAAACCAACTGCTACTAACACATAAGATATTTTCTCTCAAGAGTTCTATCCCTTAGACAGTAGCACCAAGCCTTCCAAAGGAAGGGGGTGAGTGTCTTAGAGAGACTCTGTATCACAGAGAGGAATGGAGGCAGTCAAGGCCTTCCATGTTTGAGAATCAAGCTTACTACTCTAGAGCTCTGCCTAGCTCCTAAACCCTAGACTCCTCAACAGCTGCTAGCAAGAATCTCCTCATCAACTCTGGAAGTTGGTCTTCAGTCTCTGATCTTCAATGGCTTCATCATCACAAGTCTTCATCTCTCCCAATCCCCAAGCAATCCCAATACCCACACAGACAAACAATAATCCCCAGAGGGCACTCCACACCAATCAATCAAATATAGACAGTAATACACTAATAGCAGTAGGGGAATCCTAGTGATTTCTAAGGGGATCTATCCTATACCCATAACCCCTATAGTCCATACCCAAAAACAAATGAAAACCTCCTAAAAGAATTAAACTATCTCACCTAAGTTGATTTAAAACCCTAATTTTATTCATGTTGTTCACACTTACACTAATCACCTAAAATTAATTTCTAAAAATGGGAACCAAATTGTATGTACAAGCTAACAATGTCTATTAATCAACCTAAAAAGAATGGACAAAAAATATTAAAGCAACTATTAGAACAAAATTTATCAAAATCATGTATGAAATGAAACACCTAAAATATGCATTTATTTGAAAAATATGGGAAAAATATCAAATAAAAAATAAAATGCAATTTTTATTTTTTATAATTTTCTAGACAGAATTATTGACCTATAGAAAAAACAAGAATAAAAAAATATTAATTTTTCATTTTTGTATGATTTTTTAAAGATGCAAAAATATTAAAGGAAATTAAAACACAAAAAAATGGAAATTAAATGGGAGGGGTGAGAATAGCATATGCGCCCTAGTTATAATCCAGGTGGGCCACCAGCTGGGAGGTGCGAATATCAAAGTTACTAGGCCCATACGCGCTCAGAAAATGAAAATGAAAATTAAAAGAAAATGGATAAACCTTCGGTGCAAACAGCATTAAAACCAGGTGTATTCCATTGGGCTCATCAATTGGGGGGTGGGGATAGAAGTTTGGATCCAGGCCCAGAGTGGTACAATTAGTGAAACGCAGCGTTTCACATTAAGTCTTTCCCTCCGTTACTCAACTTCAAATACCAACCGTTGGATGAGATGAAAAAGTCCCATAATTGGAATGATCGAGCGGCCACGGGTCATCGTCCCAAAGACTTCTAGGGTTTTGCAGGATTTCATGAATACGATACCTTCATGCCCAGACTTTCCATCCTCTGGTTCTTCCTCGTTTCTCCATGAAAACAAAAATTATAAACACCAAAATTGCTCCCCTCCTCACGTAGAACACAACTGTATCCATAGTTCTCAATATACCAGCCTAGGTCTTCAAACCCGATAGGCATCACAATTCTGATCCACCATTTCCACCTGTGATTTGATCACTCCAATTCTCTCTAAGTCTTGCCCTAAAATAATCCATATCTTGCACTGATTATTACACGCTATTCATTCAAGATTATCATGCAATAACCTAATAGCTACAAGTCTCAACAGTTTATGCACTCCATGGCCAATCCTCATAAAACCTCTCCAAACCTTGTGGAACTCATCATCTAACCTAACTTAACCATTCTAAGCTAACAAATCCCTATCATGCTAACTAAACCATGCAATTCGAGCAGAGATACCAACCTGGTTCAAAATGGAGAAACAACTATGGAACTCCTTGATCCAATGCTTGCAGGGACTTGAAACTGATCCACACACTCCCACTTTGATTCTGTATGCAAAGATCTTGACTCAACCTTCTTGTATCATGTGATTCCAACTTCTTGCACCTTGGAGGATGAAACTTGTATGGCACTATCCTTGCTCAATTCAGCCAAATTCTTGTGAGAATTGTAATCTATGAATGATAGTGATGAAGATCAGATCAAGAAATGTGAGAATTGATGGAGATTTGAGAGAGTTTGAGATGCTTTTGCAAATTGGAGAAAGTGAGTGAAACTTGTGATTTTGAGAGAATGAGATCACCAACCATGGCATGAACCATCTCATATCAATATATACATGTCCTTAGAACCTCCTAGAAACTTGGAGAAGCTTCCCTTGCATTCTTTCCTTTGGATTTGGTTTATGTATCTTCCATAACAAGTAACCATGAATAACTCCCAAAATGTGAACTAAGCTCAAAATTCTACTTTAGCCAATGTCTTTAAAATTATCTTTCCATTCAAAATGACCTATAATTTTGCTTCATTTGCCCAAAATATGAAAAATCTCATTTTTAAGTCCATTTTTATTCATTAAATCCAACAATTTTGAAACCTTGTGCTATGAATCTTTCCAATCTCTCATGGTCACATTTCTAGACTCAAAATGTCATTTGGAACAAGTTTGATGTTGTAAAGTTTTCCATTTGAAGCTTCCTTGTATGAGTTTTTGGCATAGGTTAAAATGACCTGTAATTCTCAAATGACCAAAATACCCTTTGCTTGCCAAGACCATAAGTAGAGTTCCAAAAATCATATGAAGGAATACCATACCATTCTAGAAATCTAAGACAATGATAAACAATTCTTATGTTGACCAGAAATTCATTTTAAATCTCCTTGAGGGGTAAAAATTGCTTGGAAGTCAAGTCACTTTCACAGACAAAATTTCAGATACCTCAGATGACCTGTAACTTGCAAGGACCATAACTTGAGTTCTATAAATATCCTTGATGTCTTCCACCACTAAAATTAAAGGTCTTGAGATCCTCTACAAGTTTCATGTTGACCAAGGATCTATTTGAAGCTTTCATTTTGACTTATCTTGCTTGGAAATTTGACTTAAACTAGGGGATTTTACACAGAAACCCTAATTTAGAAACTCCTCTTCTCCTTGATTTCTCTTGAATCCTTCTTGGCATATCACCATATCCTCATCCATGTGTCAAATGATGAACCCCACATCTCTCCAATAGCCTTTAATTCCTTTCAATCAGTCAATTGACCTAGAGTTGACCTAGGGTTGACCCAGATGAAGCCCTAATTGACTGTCTTCCTCCACAACTCTTGTGACTACACCAATGACTTGTCTCCTTCTCCAAATGACTTTCTAAGTCTCCCATGATGCCCACATACTCTCCATGCTCAGCCCACAACTCCCAATTTCTTGTTGATCCTCAGAGACCCTCAGATAGGAGATGGATGCAATGCTTGATCCACTGACTTCTCCAACTTTCAAATTCTTTTCTGATGACTTGAATGAGATTGAATTTGAATAATAACCTCTTGATAGGCCTCTAGAGATGAGAATAATGATTGGTTCCCTGTTGGTTGACTTGCTATGCTTATGCTATGCAGATGAGTAACCTATGTACATGACTCTATATACAAATGCTAATGATATTGAAACATAAACCAAGTGAATAAGGTTGAGCAAATTTTAGGGTGCAACAGCTGCCCCTATTCAAGCGACTTGGACCCGATTGGGTGAAGAGCCCGAAGCCTTCAGACATTCACGGTACGAGACGGTTGAATACTAAGAACCCTGAAATTTGCCAACCGCAGAAATAAACTGCGCCCCTGCTTGGGTAACGA
Organism: Lathyrus sativus; assembly: GCA_963859935.3. Taxonomy (NCBI): domain Eukaryota; kingdom Viridiplantae; phylum Streptophyta; class Magnoliopsida; order Fabales; family Fabaceae; genus Lathyrus; species Lathyrus sativus. Next base: position 673,446,827 of record OZ012739.1, read on the forward strand.
CATTCATCGACTGAATCTGACTGTTATGGAAACCCACTGATCTCGCGCGACTGTGCTGGGGATTCTTCTCATCATCCTGAAAAAGATGGAATCATCGGAAACTTCGTCCACGTTAGGACTCCAACTGTTGTCAACACGGAAAGACTCGGCGACTTCGCTGGGGATGGCTCGTCTGCCTTCTCGTCAGAAATAAATCGTCCACGTTAGGAATAAACTCTTCCACGTTGGGAATAACACCATCCACGCTAGGAATAACCGTTCCACGTTAGGAATAACACCATCCACGTTAGGAATAACCGTTCCACGTTAGGAATAACACCGTCCACGTTAGGAATAACCGTTCCACGTTAGGAATAACACCGTCCACGTTAGGAATAACCGTTCCACGTTAGGAATAACACCGTCCACGTTAGGAATAACCGTTCCATGTTAGGAATAACACCGTCCACGTTAGGACTAAGACTTCGCCTAGATCTGTCCGCGTCAGGACTAAATTTTCCACGTTAGGAATTACATTCTTCCACGTTAGGCATCAATTTTTCTTTTCCACGTAAGGAATCAAACTTTTTCCACGTTAGGAATGCCTTCATCTTTCCACGTCAGGAATCAATCTTGATATGTCCGCGTAGGGACTCAATCTTTCCACGTAAGGAATAAACTCGTCTTTCCACGTAAGGAAACTGTTTTTCTTCCACGTAAGGAATGCTCTTGATATGTCCACGTAAGGACTCTAATCTTTCCACGTGAGGAATACTATATCAATCTCTCTTTCCACGTTAGGAATGTCATCTTTCCACGTAAGGAACACCTCTTTTCCACGTTTGGAATACAACTTTCTTTCCACGTAAGGAATACATCATCCACGTTAGGACCCGTCTTTCCACGTTAGGAACACAATCTCTTTTCCACGTAAGGAATCATTTTTCTTCCACGTAAGGAATCACCATCTCTTCTTCCACATACGGAATACAAACTTTCCCCATAAGGAAACAATTTGATATGTCCACGTAAGGACTACATCGTCCACGTTAGGACCCACTTTTCCCCGTTAGGAATAATAATCTTCTTGATTTGTCCACGTAAGGACTCCATCGTTCCACGTAAGGAACACTCCTTTATCTGTCCACGTAAGGACTCCAACCTTCCCATGTAAGGAAATGCTTTTCGTCTTGATTTGTCCACGTTAGGACTCACCACTCGACTTGCTGAGGATAAACTTGTCCACGTCAGGACTCATGCACCTTTGACCCACTGGGGAAGTGAGACTTTGTCCACGTCAGGACTCACATCTCAACCTGCTGAAGTAATAGGACATGTCCGCGTCAGGACTTGCGCGTCTTCAACTTGCTGGGGAAATAAACCCCGTCCACGTCAGGACGCACACTTTGCCACCAACACGAAGAAGGATAAATTTGTCCACGTCAGGACTCTCGTTTCTTGCCATCACAAAAAACTACAAACTTGTCCTCGTCAGGACGCACATTTCACCCTCACGAATAAAGCTATCTGCTGGAAATAAATGGTCCACGTCAGGACACCAACACGAAGAGTAACCGACTTTCGTCCACGTCAGGACTCCACACTCACTCAATACCGAGAGCTCGACTCTGTCCACGTTAAGACTAACACATATCGTCAAACTGGAAGAAATGTCCACGTTAGGACTCCACATTCCATCAATTTTGAGAAATCGAACCCGTCCACGTTAGGACTAGCACCTCCTATCAGCCCAGGAAATAAAACTGTCCACGTTAGGACCCCACTTCTCTAGCACAAAGAAAACCTGTCAAGAAAACTGTCCACGTCAGGACTCATCCTTCCATTGGTCCGCAAACTTCTTATCACTGACGTTACAACAACTTTGCAACTGACTATCCTGGGGATATCTGGAAACCAAACCACTGGATGCCTGTTCTGATAACCGGCGGTAGCTTCTGAAGTTCTGGTTCATGAAACCTTTTAATGCTGACGTAACAACAACTTTGAAAGAAACAAATCCGCTGGTCGGACTAGGGAAACTTCAACAAGAAACCCTGGCGGGGAAATAAGTAACTCTGCTTGGGGACAAAGAGAAACTTATCCTGATAACTCTGTGGGGAATAGTGCCAAAGCTGACACTTCGTTGAATGTCTCCTGCCGAGACTTCGAATGTTTATTGATTCACCTGAGTGAGGGCTCTCTCCACCTGCAAGAGAAACAATACTTGAAACAAAAGGTCAGCCAACCTAGTTTATGTTTCAAAATGCATGCGTTCGACAATGATGCAATGCTCCATTCGACATGGAAATGCTACGCTTTTATTTGGTGGATGCAAGTACGACACTATATGCCGATGTCAATATGACACTATATGCCAATGCAAATATGACACTATATGCCAATGCAAATGCAGTCCCGAACTGCTGGGTACAGAAACTGCTTCAGCAAAATAAATGCTGAAGATACTGCCGACTCCGCTGGGGATAGCCAGGTGCTACAGAATTATTCCAGCAAAATAAATGCTGGAAGAGTGGAGTTGACTCAGCTGGTAAAATTGGGAACTCGAACCAACCACCTCACTGAAGTAACGCACTGCTGGGGAATATAATTCTGCTGGAAGATACCAGATGCGCCTGGTATAATTGGACTTCTGCTGGAAAGTGAACGGATTGTTGGTGTAAGCCCTAGAGGCCAATACTTTTTGGTACTTGTATCGGATTATTTGTTTAATAATAAAAGGCATTTCTTTATTATGTTTGTCTTTCAGAATAATAAAGTCCCTAGAATAGTTAGTCTGTTTAATGAAATGTTAAGTGTGACTTAATCATGAGATCCCATTAAACATAAAGACATTATTCTTAAAATATCCATAGTCAAGCTTTATTGCAAAGTGGGATAACATTAAAAGCATTGAGACTATTATGAAGATAGACTGATGATCACATCTCATGGATCATGGATAAAGAGTTATCAAGTCTTGACATAGGTATAAATATTAGGAGTAATATTTATACCGGATTGACCCGCTATGAGAATACTACATAGTATGTTATGCAAAGTGTCATAAGTTATTCTCATGGTGATAATGGTGTATTACCACCCTTCGACCTGAAACCACTATGGACCCTAGATGTAGAGTTGGGTGCTTTATTGCTGATCAAACATTATCCGTAACTGGATGATCATAAAGACAGTTGATGGGCACTCCACGAAGCATGCTGAGGGACATGAGTGTCCTAGATGGAATTTGTCAATCCTGCATAACAGGAGAAATGTCTAAGGGCCCAATATTGAACTGGACAAGGATGACACAGTGTATGCCTTGTGTTCAATATAGACATAGGGGCAAAAAGGGTAATTGTACAAACATATATTATCACGAAAAAGGTTTTGTCAGATCACATGACATTTTCGTGACTTGGGTAGCAGTGATGTGTTGCTAGATACCGCTTACTGTTTATTATGTTAAATATATAATTTAATATAATTACCAACGTTACGAAATCCTACAGGGTCACACACATAAGGACAGTTTGATGAGAGATAGAGAAATCAAAGGAACACCGTAAGGTACGGTGCACTTAAGTGAAAAATAGAAATTCAGATAATATAATAATAATTATTGTTATTTTATAATGGTTATAAAATAATAATAAAATAAATATATTTATTATAATAATAGTTATTATAATAATATATAATATTATTATGGATCATGTGAATTGGGTTTTTAGCCCGCAGCCCACAAGAGAGTCTATAAAAGGAACCCTTGTGATGAAGCTTTCACTTGATGCAATTTCGTTTTTGATTCTCTTTTCTCACTCAAATAATTCCGTTCGCAAGCAGCTAGCACTGTGACCGAAAGCTGTTCGTGTGGACTGAGTAGAGGCGTTGCACTTCATCAACGCTTGTGATCGCTGCATCAAAGATCTGAATTGCCACAAAGAGGTAACGATTCTATCACTGACCATGCTCATTCGTAAGGATCACTAAAGGAAATTGTTTTGTTTTCCGCTGCGTTTAGATCGCAATTTTCCATCACGGATATCACACGGTATTCTGACAAGATAAACGCCAATGCGCCACACCAACTCTGCCGGGGAGAGCCTCAATCTTCGAATTCCACTGGGAAGAATGAAAATACTTGCTGGAAAAGAGAACCCCACTGGGGATGGGACGATTCTCTTGGGAACAGCAACTGACTCCGCTGGGAGAGAGTAAATGACCCTGCGGGGAAAGTGAACTGCCTGACTACAGCTCACAAATATTAAAACCATTCTGCTTGAGGTGCATTGTCTGAATACCGCCTTACGATCTTGGACTCGTGAATTCTGCTGAGGATAAATGACTTTGCTGGAGCATGTCCTTTGGATAAGCTACGACTAGCTGGGGAATTCTATCCTTCTTCAGGAGGCACATGCATTATCGCAATCTTTTGATCTCTTCCTCGTACGGTTATGAAACCTGCAACAACACAAACAAGACAAGACAAGCCTATGCAACCAAATCGATTCAGGTTAGTGACGTTATTTTCAGTTAATTCAAAGCTTTAGCAATTGTTGGCAAGGGCCAGTGGTGTTATACACATGCTAGTTTCAATAAGCTTAGGCGTTTTATCATGCACAAAACAGTAAAGAACCAGCACCAAGTACTGAATAACATATTTTATTGATTGGGCCCCTGAATGGGCGGAATTTTTGTACACGGGATGTAACTCCTGAAATGAGGAAGCTACGCGAAGCAAATACACAAGTAGGCACAAGAAGCATGAATATTTGACAAATTAAATTTTGTACACATGTCGGCAACGGGGTGCAGACGAACACCACGAACTGATCCTCCTATGACTCATCTGACCCTAATGCTTTCCCGGTATCCATACTTCCGAAGCGGTTGTATCTGATAATCGACCCCTCAGGCATTCTCCCGCACTGATGCTCACCGCAGTATCAAATTCGGACCGCAGTCATTTGCTTTTCAAATCCCTAACTTTTGCGTGAACCGCCCTTTACGGGTTTTCAGTTCACCGGGATACCCTTTTTTGCCGAAGCCGCCCAGTGTAGGTTTTCAACTTCGCGGGTGTACATTTTTTCAATTTTATCCCTAACTTTTGCCCGAACCTTTTATTCTGTTTTTGGTTCGCCAGGATGCCCCCATTTTTGCCTGGACTCTCTTTTTTCTGTCCAGCGGGTCTATTTTAAGCAAAGTATTTTTTAACTGCGTCCGAATTCACAGGCGACGTAAAGTCTTCACCGTCCATGGTGGATAACAATAAAGCTCCTCCTGAAAAGACTTTTCTGACAACATATGGCCCTTCGTAGTTGGGGGTCCACTTGCCCCTGTGATCTGCCTGCGGCGGGAGAATCCTTTTCAGCACCAGGTCGCCCGTCTGAAAGCTTCGCGGATGTATCTTCTTGTCATATGCTTTCTTCATTCGGCTCTGGTACAAACGACCATATGCTAGAGAAGCTAGCCTCTTCTCGTCCATCAAACTCAATTGGTTCAACCTGTCTTTCACCCATTCTGCCTCGTCTAGCTGAACGTCTCGCAATACCCTCAGAGAAGGGATCTCCACTTCCAATGGTAGTACCGCTTCCATTCCGTATACTAACGAGAACGGAGTTGCCCCGGTTGATGTGCGTACCGTCGTACGATAACCGTGCAAAGCAAAAGGTAGCATCTCATGCCAATCCTTATAGGTCACCACCATCTTCTGCACGATCTTCTTGATATTCTTATTGGCCGTTTCGACAGCGCCATTCATCTTGGGTCGGTAAGGGGAGGAGTTGTGATGTTCGATCTTGAAATTCTGACAGAGCTCCTTCATCATTTTGTTGTTCAGGTTTGAACCGTTGTCCGTGATTATCCGCTCGGGAATCCCATATCGGCAAATGATATCTCTCTTGATGAATCTGGCCACCACTTGCTTCGTTACATTTGCGTAAGACGCCGCTTCCACCCACTTGGTGAAATAATCGATTGCTACTAGAATGAACCGGTGCCCGTTAGAAGCTGTCGGCTCGATCTTTCCAATCATATCGATTCCCCACATCGAGAATGGCCAAGGCGATGACATTACATTCAGAGGACTCGGAGGCACATGGATTTTATCAGCATAGATTTGGCACTTGTGGCACTTCCTCGCAAACTTGAAACAGTCAGTTTCCATAGTCAGCCAAAAGTAACCCGCCCGTAGCAGCTTTCTCGTCATAGCATGCCCACCAGCATGCGTACCAAAGGTACCTTCGTGTATTTCCTCCATGAGCAGCTTTGCCTCTCTTTCGTCTACGCAACGCAACAACACCAAATCGTGGTTTCTTCTGTACAAGACACCATCCGGATTCAAATAGAAATTACCCGCTAATCTCCTGAGAGTCTTCTGATCTTGACTGGATGCCCCAGCCGGATACTCCTTATTCTTCAGGAAATTGAGGATGTCAAAATACCACGGTTTGTCGTCAGATGCTTCGTCAATAGCAAATACGAAAGCTGGTCTGTCAAGCCGAGAGATAATGATTCTGGGAGCCTCGTTCCAGAAATTGACTTTGTACATGGAAGACAAAGTGGCGAGAGCGTCAGCCATTTGATTCTCTGCCCGCGGTACGTGATGCAATTCAACCTTGTCGAAGAAAGGCAACAATCTCCTTGCATAATTCATGTAATGTATCAAATTGGGCTGACGTGTCTCCCATTCCCCTTTGATCTGATTCACCACCAGAGCTGAGTCTCCGTATACGTCCAGATGCTTGATTCGCAAATCAATGGCTTCCTCAAGCCCCATTATACAAGCTTCGTATTCGGCTTCATTATTGGTAACGGCAAAGGTCAATCGAGCAGTAAACGGGATGTGCGACCCGTGTGGCGTAGTGATGATTGCCCCTATTCCGCTACCGTAAGCATTCACAGCTCCGTCAAATATCATCTTCCATTTGGAACCCAACTCTGGTCCTTCGTCTGGCAACGACTCTTCACAATCTTTCATCTTTAGGTACATGATATCCTCGTCAGGAAAATCAAACCTCATCGATCGGTAATCTTCAATAGGCTGCTCCGCCAGATACTCAGACAGCACACTCCCCTTTATAGCCTTTTGCGAGACGTATTGAATGTCATATTCAGTCAAGACCATCTGCCAACGGGAGATTCTCCCTGACAACGCCTGCTTTTCGAATACATATTTGATAGGATCCATCTTCGAGATGAGCATGGTTGTATGATTCAGCATGTATTGCCTCAGACGCTTGGCGGCCCAGGCTAGCGCGCAACAAGTTTTCTCAAGCATTGAGTATCGAGATTCACAATCTGTAAATTTCTTACTCAAGTAATAAATCGCATGCTCTTTTCTTCCTGTCTCGTCGTGTTGACCGAGAACACAACCCATGCTTCCCTCAAGAACTGTCAAATACATGATCAAGGGTCTACCCGCCACTGGGGGTATCAAGATAGGAGGCTCCTACAAATACTGCTTTATTTTGTCAAACGCCTTTTGACAATTTTCGTTCCATGTTATAGCTTGATCTTTCTTCAACAGCTTGAACAATGGTTCACACGTGGCCGTTAGGTGAGATATGAACCGAGCGATGTAGTTCAACCTCCCTAAAAACCCGCGTACCTCCTTCTCTGTTTTAGGCGTCGGCATTTCTTGAATCGCTTTTATTTTAGCAGGATCAACCTCTATTCCTCTTTCGCTTACGATAAACCCCAGCAGTTTACCCGATCTCACCCCGAAGGTGCATTTGTTAGGGTTCAGTCTCAGCCTGAACTTCCTAAGCCTCTTAAATAACTTCAGCAGATTCACCAGATGCTCTTCCTCCGTCTGGGATTTGGCAATCATATCGTCAACATAAACTTCGATCTCTTTATGCATCATATCATGGAAAAGAGTCGTCATCGCACGCTGATATGTTGCCCCAGCATTTTTCAAACCAAAGGGCATCACTTTGTAGCAAAATGTTCCCCAAGGCGTTATGAAAGTGGTCTTCTCCATATCCTCTGGCGCCATTTTAATCTGATTATAGCCTAAAAAGCCATCCATGAAGGAGAATACGGAGTATTGAGCGGTGTTATCAACTAGCACATCAATATGAGGGAGTGGAAAATCGTCTTTTGGGCTTGCTTTATTCAAATCTCTATAATCCACGCACATTCGAACCTTGCCATCTTTCTTTGGCACTGGTACGATGTTAGCAACCCATGAGGGATATTTTGTCACAGCCAGGAAACCAGCGTCCCACTGTTTTTGAACTTCCTCTTTGATCTTCACTGCCATATCTGGTCGAGTTTTGCGAAGCTTTTGTTTGACCGGCGGGCATTCTTCTTTCAGTGGCAGACGGTGCACAACCATATCTGTATCGAGCCCTGGCATATCTTCATACGACCAAGCGAATACATCATTATACTCCCTGAGCATTTCAACCAGCCTTCGCTTGATATCGCTCTGCAGCGCGGCTCTGATACGAATATTCTTCTCAACCCCTTCCGTCCCTAAGTTGATAATTTCGATGACCTCGTCGTGAGGCAGAATGGCTCTTTCCTCTTGCTTCACCAACCAAGACAGTTCTTCAGGAACGTCACTATCTTCGACAACCTCTTCTTCGGCCTGAAATACCGGATGCTCAAAGTCGGGACGAGTCATAGGTGGTTCAAGGATGTCATCTGAAAATGTTATCCTGCAAAAGGGATGGTTAAGTGCTTCAAAATGCGTATAAAGCGAATAACCGCGTCGCCATTTTATTGAAAAATACAAAATAAGAAAGACAGAGATTACAGTATTTGCACATGAAAAAACGCCATTTATTTAATGATTAACACGCAATGTTCATAACAACACAGCCCCAAGCAAATCCTGATGCCCCGGGTAGGACATCAGATTATTCAACAATTAATAAAGCAAAGCATTACTGTTTAAGAGTCACAGGAACAAGCTCCTGAATGGACCAGTTGCACAGTCCTTGTCCTGGCGTGCTTGGCTGAATCCAGGTATCCATATCACAGTCGCTGTCTCCTTCGTCAGACTCCGAAGCAGCGTTGATGGTTTCATGACATACTCCACTGGCAGAGATGGTTATTGGCCCTCTGAAACGGGGTGCCCCCACAGCAGGTGCTGACGACGACGGTTGGTATCCCAGCCCGAACCGGTCCATTTTCACAGGAATATCCAGCACTTTGCCCCAGCCCTTTGCCTCTCCTGCCTCCACTAGAGCTTGAGCTTCTTTATACGACGAGACGGCTATTTCTGACACTTTGCTCGGCCCGGGACCTTTGTCCTTGATACGCAAACCTTCAAATGCCTGGCAAGGTGTTTCGTGGATCTCTCCATCGACCTCCACATATTTAAATGACGACAGATGGCTGACCAGGATGTCTTCTTCTCCGCATACGGTGACTACGCTGTCTCCGACCATATATTTCAACTTCTGATGCAGGGTAGACGTGACTGCCCCAGCCCCATGGATCCAAGGTCTTCCAAGCAAGCAGCTGTACGCATGCTGTATATCCATGATATAAAATTCCGTTGCAAACACCTCCGGCCCTACTTGTAGAGGCAATGTTATCGATCCAAAGACTGTTCTTCGCGTGCCATCAAATGCTCTGACTACCAAGTCACTGGGCGTACACAGGATTCCTCTGACATCCAGCTTCATCATCGCTTTCTTGGGCAGCACATTCAAAGATGATCCGGTGTCGACCAATACATGCGACATTACTGATCCTCTACATTCGACAGATATGTGCAGCGCCATATTATGATCTCTCCCTTTCGGGGTCAAATCGAAGTCGGTAAAGCCCAGGCTGTGGCCTACATTCACATGTGCCAACACTCCTTCCAGCTGATTCACGGAGACGTCCTGGGGTACAAAATAAGTATCCAGGACTTTCAACAAAGCATTTCTGTAAGCTTCAGAACACAACAGCAATGACAGTATAGATATCTTTGACGGCGTCTGCTGCAGATGCTCCACAATTTTATAATCACTTTTTCGAATCAAGCGCATGAACTCTTCTACGTCTTTCGATGCTGCTTCTTTGTCGCTTGCTTGCACTGGGACATTCTCAACCATCTTCCCTTTCCCTTTCGCTAGTCTTTCGGCCTCCACTTCAGGTGATATAAAGATCCTACCACTCTTTGTCATACCTCCTGAACCAACAACGTTATCGACAGTCTCGGCTGGCTGCTTATTAACATCAATCTTTATCCCGTCACAATACACCTCCAACCCATATGACCATGGAACTGCTTTCGTGTTCTCGTACGGGATTGGTCCGGCCTTAGTTATGGTGATCGGTGGTTGCTGGACTGGTGCTGCAATAGTGATTGTCTTTCGAGGAATCGTTACAGTGGCCACATCACTCTGATCATCTGCTACTGCCCCTGCAGGCTCTTCAGTTGCTGCTCGGTCAAACTGCAATGTGCCTCCATCAATTAAAGCCTGGATGCCTTTCTTCAAATCATCACACCCCCCAGCTAGGGTCCAGCATTCTAAGCAATACTCGTCACATCCTGGATAAACACCCCCTTGCAACAGTCTGCTTTTTATCTCGCTCAGCGGCGTCTTTAAATCATCGACATTCATAATCAGATTCAACCCTTCCTCAGTCAGAATGGCGTTTGCCCCATGATTAGGCATGGGTTTCTGCACTATATTCGGACCTGCCGTTCCGAAATTGATAGTCTTATTGTCCAAAAGATCCTGCACAACGTGCTTAAAAGCATGGCAACCCTCTATATCGTGGCCCGGAGCCCCAGAATGAAACTCACAGTGCCTGCTTGCGTCATAACCATACGGAGGAGTCCCCGTTATCGGTGCCAGAGTTCTCTTCTCTACCAGGTTCAAACCCAACAATGTCTGTAACAAATCAGCATACGTTGAGGGAGGCTTCTCAAACACTCTTCTTGGTTTACCACCCTGGAATCTTCGCTGAGCCTGCCGTGCCCCCTACTGAGGCTGCTGCTGCTGCTGCATTGGCTGCTGCTGGAACGGTTGCTGTTGTTGAAGTGGTTGTTGCTGATATGGAATAGTAACACTCGCCACCTGCTGCGGCTGATGATATTGGTTCCGACCTCTGCCTCGGCCTCGGCCTCCAAACACTGCGCTTGCCTCGCCCTGATGGCGCCCACCAAAAGCCTTCCTATTACTGCCAGATGCAGTTGATTCCTCAGCCTGGAATTTTCCTTGCTTAATGTTACGTTCAATCTTTTCTCCCATCAGAATTAAGTCTGAAAAACTGGCCAGAGATGTATGAAACAGCATGTCATGAAATAAGCCTATGAATGTGCCGACGAACATGTCATTCATTTCCTTGTCTTCTAAAGGAGGACGGACCCTGGCAGCCATATCGCGCCACCTTTGCGCGTACTCTTTAAAGCTCTCACCCTTCTTCTGCGACAGCCCTGTCAATTGGACCCGATTGGGCGCCAAGTCGCTGTTATACTTGTAATGAGCTACAAATTCCTCTGCTAATTGCTTCCATGTCTTGATATTGGTTGGCTCCAACCCCATATACCACTCTAGGGAAGGGCCCGACAAACTATCTTGAAAGAAATGCATTAGCATTCTCTCATCAGTTGAATATGCAGACATCTTTCTGTAATAGGCTCGCACGTGCACTTTCGGACAGGTGTCTCCTTTATACTTATCAAACGTGGGAGCTTTGAATTTGATTGGCACCCTCAAGCCAGGTACCAGACCCATTGTTGCCATGTCTAAGCCCACAGCACTTTGATTCAGGACCCCCCTCATCTGCTCTTCTAGCATTCTGATCTTCTGGGAGTTATCCATCGGCCCTTCAAAGCCTCCGTCAGAGAAAGCATCCTTCTGCTGATCTTCTTGCCACATACCATTCCCAGCTCCATACCCATCATATTCATTATGGCGGCCAGCTCTAATTTGATTCATCACCGGACCTCGACCTCTGTTGCCGTATCCCTGAACACCTCCAGCAGGCCCAAAGGCCATTAACCCAGCGCCGTTTCCGTTTCCGAAACCTCCGTAACCCTGATTGGCCACACCATAACCATCTTGCCCAAAGCCTTGAGCATTGAAACCATATTTCCCAGCGTTATCGAATCCTTGATCGTTGAACCCGAATCCAGCATTGCCAAAGCCGTTGCCTCCCATATTATCACCCATGTTGACATCACCAAGCCCAACGTTATGGACAGCAGTCTCATTCCCAACTCCGACGTTACCGTTCATAGCAGCGGTAGCGTTGTTGACATTAGCAGCAGGTATATTGACTACAGGGGGAGCCACTGGCGTGGGAGTGCCATCTCCATGAACAGTATCGACCCGTACAGACTGATGATCCTCGTTACCGTGACCAGCATTTCGGGCCAACAGAGGTTGCACCATGGCTTGCAAATTCTCCTGACCTTTTGCAATAGCTTCCATGGTCTGCATAAAGAGAGCTAGCTTCTCGCGCACATCTTGCATCTCGTTCTGCATTTGATCCATGATTCTTCGACAGTTGGTGTGAGTGGAATAGCGGTGTGGGTGCTGATCTGCAATCCTGAAAGTACCTGGTACAAAGCAGAAAATAAGACACCATCCAAAGATTACCTGTAATGCGATATGAATATGAATGCAATGCAATGTGTGTCTGTGCATTAGGGAAATTCATTCCCCGATTCTAGTGTGAAGGTGCCGGTGCAGTGACAGTGCTAACAATATAAAGATCGGAGCTGAATCACAGAAAGCCTCATATATTGCAGAGAAATCAATAAGCCCGGAATACAATATCACTGAAAGTACAACAAGAAGGCATGACCTCAACCAACAATCCTGGTGATGGTCAGCACTATGCAAATAAAGCATACAAGTTACTACATGAAATGATCAAATCCTCCCATAAGTCTGGTACTCTTCTAGAAGCGTCTTGGTCTCCGGATGACCTGGTCGAGCAAGCAGCCCTTCAACAAATTAGTTCCTTTTCTTAAGAACACGACGTACGTCTTCAGCAGTTTCTTCCCATGCCCCCTCTCCGAAGCGATCCTCTAGTTTACGCTTCTGAGACACAACTTCATCTCTGCCTTTGATGGCCTTATTCAGGGCGTTCTGGAGACTATACCGGGTCATCACTTCTTCTTCACACTTCTTGATGCTGGACTTCAACTGCCCTTCGAGGTCGGAAATTTGCTGTTTCAACTTATCTTCCCTCTTCTTATTGTTGGTGAGCGTGGCATTCCAAGTCTTATTGCAAGAAGAGATCTCTCGGTGTGCTGCGTTGAGCGCTTTCTTTTTGGATTCCAGCATGTCATGGGAGCTTCTGAACTCTTGCCCCAGACGTTCGCGCTTCTTCCTCTCCTCAGTCAACTCAGCCCCTAACCTGTTCATTAGCTCAATCTGCTGTTGGAAAGCATGGACGACCTTGTTTTTCTCACTGCGTATCTGGGCTAGCTCCTGCTCTAACCCTTCGTTGATCTTCATCAAGGCTTCTTTTTCCTTCACAACTTGCTCGTAGGCTTCCCGAGAAACAGTAGTTGGCTCAGCTACTGGAATAGGAACAAGGGCTGGTGCATCTGGAAATGGCATCCGCAACTGACTTGCTCTATCCTGGATCCAAACTCTGTATGGTGTATAGGCCTGACAGTCGTTCTTCCCTAGCAACGGCTTCCCTCTTCGGTGAATACGCGTCCAGGCATGCTGCAGCTTGGCCAATAACTCCCCCTTCAAATCTCCGGTGAAGTACAGAGATTCCTGTACTTCTTCCTCCTTTGGCGGGTTCTTCAGCGCATATCCGAACTGACGGACCAACAATGATGGGTTGTAGTTGATACACCCTTTCCTTCCTATCAGCGGGACATTAGGGTAACCAGAACAACTGAATATAAGCTCGGATCCCAGCAGATCTCTATCAAACCAATCAACGTCTTCAGAAGTTAACCTCATTATATGCTCTGGCCAGTCGGGCGTGATTGCATTTTCCACGAAAGGTCCCCTCGAGGGAAGATGGCTCTTGAACCACATATACAGCAAAGGTATGCAACAAGAGACGTTCTTGCCTCTCCTGTTTTTATTCCTGTAGTGCATCGAATGGTAAAAGTCCCCGATCAGTGTTGGTACTGGGTTACCGGCAGCAAACAGATGAAATGCATCCATGTCCACGAAGTTTGGGAAGATAGGGAACATCACTATCCCATAAATGCAGAGGGCCAAAATAGCGTTGAAGACCACCCAACACCCATTCTTGGCGTACTCTTGAGCCTTACCAACCAGAAACTGAAGAGAAAAACCCGGAACCCCTCGCCACGCAGTCATCAATAAGTCAGAAGCATTCATATGCAGGGCTTTGGCTAAATCCTCCAAATTGGGCTCAGCGGCTGAGTGAATAAAAGGAACTGCATTCTGAACTGGCAGCTCAGTAAACTCTACATACTCCTCCATGGTAGGCCCCAAGATAAAGTCCGCAAACGTGAAACATCTCAAAGCCGGGTCATAGAATTGCATTAAGGTGTACAACCCATTCAATTCATCATCAGTGGACCTGCGAACTAAACTCAACAGCCGTCCGTAACTCTGCCTGAAGCTTCTACGGACATCCTCATCTGCAAGAGAAATCAGACCCAGGAGTGGAGTGATATCGGGGATAGGTAGCTTGTATGCAACGGTCATCCTCAAACCAGCCATGATCAAATACTCAGAAGTCCAGACACTAGAACCGGGGGAATGCAAATGCACCTGCAGCACAAACACACGTTAGTAGGATGCAATGATGATGAGTATGCAAGCAATGCAATGCAAGTGACATGCAACAGGGACCAAATGCCGTAGCTGAATAGCCTGAACCATATCAAGAAGTCTTCAAATAGACTCTCTAGAAGTCCTCAAACCCTGGTCTCAGATAGACTTAGAACAAAGCTCCAACAATGGTCTCTGACAGACCCACAGCATAACTCTGGCTGGTCTCTGATAGACCTCAAATCATAACTCCAATAGGTCTCTGACAGGCCTCAGAACTCCTCAACTGGTCTCTGACAGACCTCATAACACATCTCCAAATGGTCTCTGACAGACCTCATAACTCTCCATAAATACCCAGGATCTCTGATCAAGAAATAACCGGTATCTGAAGGTCTAGTTACCTGCATAACCCCAAACCCTCTCACAGGTGGATGTCCTAGTAACTGACAAAGGTATGGCATCCTATGCGGTCGTCGGCGTCACAGACTTTCAGGGTTGATGATACGATTCCCAGAAGGAGTGGCATCATCAAATCCTGAAGAGGCCTCACTTAGCCAACTTCCAAATGATCGGTCCCCAGAGTCGACAATTCAGCTAACCAGCAACCCAAGCCACCCAAAGGGCAGGACAGGAGGCCAACCAGAAGAACCTCGTCTGAGTGTAGATTTCGCGGGACACTAGGACATGCAAAGCACGTGCACGCCCACTAATCTCTACTCTAAGTCTAAGGTGCACTCAAGCCCAGGTCCGGCTTCTCACTCAATATCAGAACACCCGTCCCACCCCAATACAACAATAATAATCAATATATAATGCTGGAAATAAAGGTCAGAAATATAAATCCATACAAAATCCTCGACGGGAAAACAAGCGTTAGGATTGACTCTCTTAAGGGACGTTGGATCCCAAATGCATAAGAACTATCGCAGTCCTTAGCAGCCAGGGGACGTTGGATCCCCAGCAGAGTCGCCAGCTGTCGCTACTGCGAAAATCGGCGCCGGCTGAACAGAAGAGTCGCCACCGTGCGTTATTTATCCCACGGGAGGGAAAGGAAACGCTCAGAGTAAACCTCGCACAACACGGGGAAGGTATGGTCGTCGCAACCAAAACCTGGATTCGGGAGTCGGTTACGCAAGGGGAAGGTATTAGCACCCCTCACGTCCGTCGTACTCGACGGGATCCACGCTTGTTTTCGGGTATGGATTGTTATTTCTATCTAAACTAAGGGTCAAGGGTTAAAAGGAAATGAAAATGAAAATAAAATGACTCGGCAAAGTATCGCACTTTATGCCTACGTATTCCCGTCTGGAACGAGAAATCAGAGTCAACGTAGTTCGCCTATCTACGGGAAAGGAGGGGAAGGTTGCTCGCTAGGATATCGCATCCTATGCCTACGTACTTTCATACAGCATGAAAGATCAGAGCAAACGTAGTTCGGGCCACGTACGACACAGGTTTGTCTTGGTTGCTTTTATACCTTCTGAAAAAGGGTTTTCTGATTACTGGTCCAAGCGGACAAAAATGACGTCTTGATGAGTTCACCTTCTTTTACGGAAGAAGTGTCTTTTATTGTGTTTGAAATCTTATTGTATTTTTCTGTTTGTTTTTTAGAGAGAAGAGACAGAACTCTAACCTACGGTTGCGACGGGAATCAAACTAACCTAATGTTATCATGCATGGGTTAAGACTTAGTGTCTATCATGCTCCTCTCTTGCACAAAGAGAAACAGAGATCCTAAGGGATAGACGGAAACAGAAACAATATCAGATATATACAGTAAAGCAGTAAAATGCATGGATGCAGCAATACAAGCGAGGCAAGGGAGTCCCACTCAACCTCAAACCTAGAAAACAATAGGCAAAAGTGAACAGACTTCACTTTCAACCCAGCAGGGTAAACAGCAAACAATACAGTCCAGAAAACCAATCAATACATCAGAATGAAATACAGCAGAAAAATAAACAGCATCAGCAGCTCTGAAACAACATCTGACTTCAAGTCATCTCCAAACAGCTACAAGCTTCAGCAAGCATCAATCCCCATCTCCACAGCCTTCAATCAATGTCTTTGATCACCAGTCTTCCATCTGCAATGGCTTTTCTTTGAGTCCTATCCTCCAAGCTGAGGGATCAATCACAAGAGTGAATTGGGTGTTAAGCACTTAGTTGACCACCAAGGGTGGCAAACCAACTGCTACTAACACATAAGATATTTTCTCTCAAGAGTTATATCCCTTAGACAGTAGCACCAAGCCTTCCAAAGGAAGGGGGTGAGTGTCTTAGAGAGACTCTGTATCACAGAGAGGAATGGAGGCAGTCAAGGCCTTCCATGTTTGAGAATCAAGCTTACTACTCTAGAGCTCTGCCTAGCTCCTAAACCCTAGACTCCTCAACAGCTGCTAGCAGGAATCTCCTCATCAACTCTGGAAGTTGGTCTTCAGTCTCTGATCTTCAATGGTTTCATCATCACAAGTCTTCAGCTCTCCCAATACCCACACAGACAAACAATAATCCCCAGAGGGCACTCCACACCAATCAATCAAATATAGACAGTAATACACTAATAGCAGTAGGGTAATCCTAGTGATTTCTAAGGGGATCTATCCTATACCCATAACCCCTATAGTCCATACCCAAAAACAAATGAAAATCTCCTAAAAGAATTAAACTATCTCACCTAAGTTGATTTAAAACTCTAATTTTATTCATGTTGTTCACACTTACACTAATCACCTAAAATTAATTTCTAAAAATGGGAACTAAATTGTATGTACAAGATAACAATGTCTATTAATCAACCTAAAAAGAATGGACGAAAAATATTAAAGCAACTATTAGAACAAAATTTATCAAAATCATGTATGAAATGAAACACCTAAAATATGCATTTATTTGAAAAATATGGGAAAAATATCAAATAAAAAATAAAATGCAATTTTTATTTTTTATAATTTTCTAGACAGAATTATTGACCTATAGAAAAAACAAGAATAAAAAAATATTAATTTTTCATTTTTGTATGATTTTTTAAAGATGCAAAAATATTAAAGGAAATTAAAACACAAAAAAATGGAAATTAAATGGGAGGGGTGAGAATAGCATATGCGCCCTAGTTATAATCCAGGTGGGCCACCAGCTGGGAGGTGCGAATATCAAAGTTACTAGGCCCATACGCGCTCAGAAAATTAAAATGAAAATTAAAAGAAAATGGATAAACCTTCGGTGCAAACAGCATTAAAACCAGGTGTATTCCATTGGGCTCATCAATTGGGGGGTGGGGATAGAAGTTTGGATCCAGGCCCAGAGTGGTACAATTAGTGAAACGCAGCGTTTCACATTAAGTCTTTCCCTCCGTTACTCAACTTCAAATACCAACCGTTGGATGAGATGAAAAAGTCCCATAATTGGAATGATCGAGCGGCCACGGGTCATCGTCCCAAAGACTTCTAGGGTTTTGCAGGATTTCATGAATACGATACCTTCATGCCCAGACTTTCCATCCTCTGGTTCTTCCTCGTTTCTCCATGAAAACAAAAATTATAAACACCAAAATTGCTCCCCTCCTCACGTAGAACACAACTGTATCCATAGTTCTCAATATACCAGCCTAGGTCTTCAAACCCGATAGGCATCACAATTCTGATCCACCATTTCCACCTGTGATTGATCACTCCAATTCTCTCTAAGTCTTGCCCTAAACTAATCCATATCTTGCACTGATCATTACACGCTATTCATTCAAGATTATCATGCAATAACCTAATAGCTACAAGTCTCAACAGTTTATGCACTCCATGGCCAATCCTCATAAAACCTCTCCAAACCTTGTGGAACTCATCATCTAACCTAACTTAACCATTCTAAGCTAACAAATCCCTATCATGCTAACTAAACCATGCAATTCGAGCAGAGATACCAACCTGGTTCAAAATGGAGAAACAACTATGGAACTCCTTGATCCAATGCTTGCAGGGACTTGAAACTGATCCACACACTCCCACTTTGATTCTGTATGCAAAGATCTTGACTCAACCTTCTTGTATCATGTGATTCCAACTTCTTGAACCTTGGAGGATGAAACTTGTATGGCACTATCCTTGCTCAATTCAGCCAAATTCTTGTGAGAATTGTAATCTATGAATGATAGTGATGAAGATCAGATCAAGAAATGTGAGAATTGATGGAGATTTGAGAGAGTTTGAGATGCTTTTGCAAATTGGAGAAAGTGAGTGAAACTTGTGATTTTGAGAGAATGAGATCACCAACCATGGCATGAACCATCTCATATCAATATATACATGTCCTTAGAACCTCCTAGAAACTTGGAGAAGCTTCCCTTGCATTCTTTCCTTTGGATTTGGTTTATGTATCTTCCATTACAAGTAACCATGAATAACTCCCAAAATGTGAACTAAGCTCAAAATTCTAATTTATCCAATGTCTTTAAAATGATATTTCCATTCAAAATGACCTATAATTTTGCTTCATTTGGCCAAAATATGAAAAATCTCATTTTTAAGTCCATTTTTATTCATTAAATCCAACAATTTTGAAACCTTGTGCTATGAATCTTTCCAATCTCTCATGGTCACTTTTATAGACTCAAAATGTCATTTGGAACAAGTTTTATGTTGTAAAGTTTTCCATTTGAAGCTTCCTTGTATGAGTTTTGGGCATAGGTTAAAATGACCTGTAATTCTCAAATGACCAAAATACCCTTTGCTTTCCAAGACCATAAGTAGAGTTCCACAAATCATATGAAGGCATACCATACCATTCTAGAAAGCTAAGACAATGAGGAACAATTCTTATGTTTACCAGAAATTCATTTGAAATCTCCTTGAGGGGTAAAAATTGCTTGGAAGTCAAGTCACTTTCACAGACAAAATTTCAGATACCTCAGATGACCTGTAACTTGCAAGGACCATAACTTGAGTTATATAAATCTCCTTGATGTCTTCCACCACTCAAATTAAATTTCTTGAGATCCTCTACAAGTTTCATGTTGACCAAGGATCCATTTGAAGCTTGCATTTTGACTTATCTTGCTTGGAAATTTGGCTTAAACTAGGGGATTTTACACAGAAACCCTAATTTAGAAACTCCTCTTCTCCTTGATTTCTCTTGAATCCTTCTTGGCATATCACCATATCCACATCCATGTGTCAAATGATGAACCCCACATCTCTCCAATAGCCTTTAATGCCTTTCAATCAGTCAATTGACCTAGAGTTGACCTAGGGTTGACCCAGATGAAACCCTAATTGACTGTCTTCCTCCACAACTCTTGTGACTACACCAATGACTTGTCTCCTTCTCCAAATGACTTTCTAAGTCTCCCATGATGCCCACATACTCTCCATGCTCAGCCCACAGCTCCCAATTTCTTGTTGATCCTCAGAGACCCTCAGATAGGAGATGGATGCAATGCTTGATCCACTGACTTCTCCAACTTTCAAATTCTTTTCTGATGACTTGAATGAGATTGAATTTGAATAATAACCTCTTGATAGGTCTCTAGAGATGAGAATAATGATTGGTTCCCTGTTGGTTGACTTGCTATGCTTATGCTATGCAGATGAGTAACCTATGTACATGACTCTATATGCAAATGCTAATGATATTGAAACATAAACCAAGTGAATAAGGTTGAGCAAATTTTAGGGTGCAACAGTACTGCTTCGCCCACTCAAAGAATCTCATGTTTTTGTAAAGATATTGTTCTAGTGTTCCCGAAAAGCCTTCACCAGGTACTGTTTCACACGACCTAGAAAGTCTTATACCAATGTTCGAGACACCGCTTCCTCAAGCCTAAGAGTCTCATTTGTTTGAGATACTGCTCTAGAGATCCCCAGAGAGTCTTAATCCATAAGGTACTGCTTTGTGCAATCCAGAGAGTCACATATCTGTGTTGAGATATTATCGTAGTGTCCTCGGAAGAGCCTTAACTCATAAGGTGCTACTTCGCATGGTCCAGGAAGTCTCATGCCTTTTGTTGAGATACTATTCTAATATTCTAGAAGAGACTTAATCCATAAGGTACTGCTTCATAAGAATTAGAAAGTCTCGCGTATAGCATTTGAGGTACTGCTTTATTATTCCCAAAGAGTCTTATTTTATAAGGTACTGCTTTGCATGGATAAGAGAATCTCATCTATCTTTGAGACACTACTTTGATTTTCCTCTGAGAGCCTAATTCATAAGGTATTGCTTCGACCCCAAATAATCTTATGTTTTGGTAAAGATGTTATTCTAACACTCCCGAAGAGCCTTCACCAGGTACTGCTTCGCATAATCTAGAAAGTTTTATACCATTGTTTGAGACACTGATTCGTTAAAATGGAGAGTCTCATTTTATCGAGATATTGCTTTGACATCCTTGGAGAGCCTTAGTTCGTAAGGTACTGCTTCATTTTGCCCAAAGAATCTCATGTTTTGGTTGAGATATTGTTCCTGGAGAGCCTTAATCAATAATGTACTACTTCACATGATCTTAAAGTCTCATACCTCCTTTGAGATACTTCTATATTATTTCCAAAGAGCCCTATTCTATAAGGTACTGCTTTATGTGATCTAGAAAATCACATTTGTTGAGCCACTGCTTTGGTTTCCTCGGAGAGCCTTAATCAATAAGGTACTTCTTCACATGGTTCAGAGTCTCATATATTTTATCGAGATACTGTCTTAGCATCCTTGGAGAACCTTAATTAATAAGGTATTGCTTCATATGGTCTAAAGAATCTCGTGCCCTTGCAGAATTTTGCTCTGAATATCCCTGGAGAGCCTTAACCAATAAGGTACTGCTTCATGAAATATACAAGAATATCCTTTTTAAGTTACCCTAAGGGTACCCGAAGAGGCTTAATTCATAAGATATTGCTTCGTGCGACCTAGAGATTCCATTTGTGTTTGAGATATTTCTTTGACACCTTAAAGAATCTCATGTTATTTCATTCTTCTTACGTCATCCTTTTACCTTTACTTTTTTATCCTTGATGGACAATGTTGCACCCCAAATTTTACCCTTAGATTAGTGATCACTCTCACATTTCATTTTAGTACTTTTTTTTGTTTTAACTAACCGCTAACCAGTTTGCTTAGTTGTTCATTTTGCAGGTGAGTCGAAAGTGGTCTTGTGTGTCCATCAAGTCAGGTTGAATTTACATGGATATAAAGATCTTAAAGGTTTACATATTTTTCATCGACACCGGCCTGAGCCTCGATGTGAGGGTTCGCATCTCGATTGCCAAGATTCGGAATTTAATATAATTAGGATTTTAAGCTCCAAAGGTTCAGGGTGTGCAATTTAATTGTAAACTTATGGATTCAGAGGATGGGGGTCCGAAACAGGATTATCATTTTTTTGTTGATTTCAAGCTACTATAAATGCTAGTTTTAAAGAAAATTCAAGATGCAACCTACATGATTTATGTTTCTTCTTGGGTTATAGTTTGGGCCAGGGTTGAAGGACTATACCAAATTAATAATGAACATTATCTGGTTTTAAGTAATTGCAAGTTTTCAGATGCCTCATATGCGAATTGCAAAGTCTAAAGTTTGTTCGTAAGGAGATGTGGTTTGAAATTAAATTCGGGAAAAATTAAGTTCATATTTTATCAAAGATTTGAATTTATATACATTTTTTTCAAGTCCAAATTCCATTACGAGATTCAAGTCTGTTCCAATATTACAAGGTTACATTTTTTTGGAATTCAGATTACAAAAGCCCTAAACTATAAATCCTATTTCTATGTCTTCAAGCCCATTACTTACAATCTTCAAGACCTACAAAACAAAAATGAAACAATGTCAGAAATTGAATCATGAGAAAATTTTGAAGGACTTTAATTTATTTTTGCGAAACAACCCTCAGAAAAGATTCATCATTGGGCATTTTGGAAGGGCAGCAACAACAAGTGCCACCAAACTTCCGTTTTTCTAGCGGCGGTCAAAATCAGGCAATAAACTGTTCTGTCCCAGAAAGAAGAATAAGAAATTGTTAGGAAATGTTTTTCTGTCCAAACAGCCCACATGAGGAATCTGAAATTGGATCTCAACAACATCAATAAAACATTTCCAGAATGGTCCGAAAATCCAAAATCGGAAAATCCAACAACAGCCACGGTTCAACATCAATATTTCCACAAGAGGGGAATATCAACAGCCATCAATGCCATCAAAGTTGGGTTTCGAAAAAGGAAAATATGTTCACCATCATCAAAAAATATTCTGAAAACAGAAAGTCCAAATCCGGAAATAAGCAACACCATCAATGGTAAAGATTCCATTATCAATCACATTGAAAATCAAAACATCTTCACCATCAATAAGGGACAAATTCCGAAAATGGTAAAAATCCATAACCATTAACAAATCCGAAAAATGATATGCCATGGTAAAACAAAAAACAGATTAAATCAAACAGCCCAGAGAATCCGAAAGTGGAAAGAAGAGATATCAAGATCAAATCTTTGAGGAAAAATCTGTGTATAAAAGGGGGTGAAAATCATAACAAAAGGGGGAGCTAAAAATCACAAAACCATCATAACCAAAACCCACATCACAGACGAATCCTTCCAAAATCCTCAAGCATCCGAAAATCACCGAAGGGGCTTAGAACTCATCATCATCACCCAAAATACCTAACCATCACGAAAATGTGAACAATCACGAGCAACGTCACCGCCACCCAACCCACTGCGTGACTCAGACGCGAGGAAACCTCGTTGTTATCATCGTCAAAACCCAACACAACTGTCAAAATCGTTGCAAGCACCAACAACCACAGATCCATCACGAAATCACGGGCTCAGAAAAATTCGTCATTGCCTAAAAGCCTCCATCACAAACAACATCACCAACCAATATAAACAAGAGAGGAAAGACGTTATCACGATGATGTACAAGAAGAAAAGAGGCATTTCGTGGCCGGCACAGGGAGAAGAAAGAAGAAAAATTTTCAGAGAACAAAAAAGGGAGAGAGGGTGCCATTTTAGGGTTCTCACTCTAGGGTTTCTCTTAGAAACCGAATTCCCCCTTATCTCCTTGTAACCGAACTGGGTTGGGTCTAGGGGTGATGACCCAGCCCAACCCAATTTCTTTATATTTTGATGTTTTTAGTTGTTTTATTTTTATTGTTATGTTTTGTAATTATTAATTAATACAATAACTAACACTAAAACTAACCACTCACATAATTTAATTAAAAATAAAAATCTGAAAACGTTTTTCTAAAACTCATTAATTTAATTTTCTTTTAGATAATTTAGTTTTGTTTTTAGAATTTAATTAGTCTACTTCCTACTTAATCTTTTTGTTCTTAAAAACAACTAATTTTCTTTTACTAATTTAAGATCAACTTAATGTCCACATTTGATTCAAACTCTAGCACTTTTTTTAAACTTAATTCTAATACAAAATTCTAACATTTTCTTTAATTACATAAAATTCTCAAAATTCTCAAAAATAACTAACTTCTTTTCTAAACAATTTTCCAATTACTATTCTACCACTTATTCCGCTTAACCATCCACATCTAATTCACCATCCAATTTAATTTGATTCCTAATCATGTTTACAATTTGTCCTTACATTTCAATATACCATTGTTGCACATACTTACATTTCCATATCTCATCACTCTCATATCAATTATCATTCTGTTTATTTTCCATTACTGTTTTTCCCTCCAAAGGAAAGGTTCTCCCGTTTGACCGCCGTGTCAATACCCTTTACCCTCGCCCATCCTAGCCTTAGGATCCGAGTTGCCGTACTCGTGTTTAGACGTTCCTCCGTAGACACACCCACACCTTTTACCTCTTTCCAACCCTTAAGATTTGAGTCACCGTACTCATGCTTAGGCGTCCCACCGTGGACATCCACCCCTTCATCCTAGCCTTAGGATCAGGAGTCTTCGTACCCCATGTAAGTTCTCGCCGAGGAATACTTACTTCACCTTTTCATTTCAACTCTACAACATAGAATAGAAGTCTCCATACTCCACTAAACACTTCCATATGAACGTTTACCACCCTCTGGAACCTTGACCATAGTCAAGAAGTTCCTCTTTCTCCCTCTATGAGGGGAACTACAATTACTCTAATTCCATCCCCTACCTTGGATACGTAGGCACAAGATGCGAGTCTTGGCGAGTAAACTTAGGACTAACCCCTTAGGTCCTTCTCTTTACTTTTAACCCTTAGAATTACCTTTAAACAGATAACCATTAGAAATAACACATTTTAAACAAGAGGTTCCTTTAGAGTACTACAGAAGTTTAGGATGCTAATACCTTCCCTAAGCTTAACCAACCCCCGAACCCTAGATCTCTCCCAGCATTGTGCTTACGATGCAAACTAGGTTTTTCCTTTCTTTAACCTTTCCTTCGGATAAATCAAAGACCGGTTGTGAATCAAGATTGTGATTCAAATTAATCAATAATTTGATATCCTATTCTCACCGCAACAGAAAATGGCGACTTCACTGGGGACTTTCCTTTTCTTTCGAGGGTTATCCCTATCTTGTTTTTTGTGATTGGTTTTTGCTTTTTTATCTGCTTATATTTTTGTTGTACCTTTCTTGGGTTATATCATTTTTGTGAGATAAGTCCTACACCCGGACTTGAGTGCAATTACTATAAGAAGGTGATATATTCGACGAGGCTTATAGGGAGTGATTTCCGACCAAGCTGACTTGAGAATCACCGCTTAGTTGAGGCCCTCTTGAAAATTAGTATTATTGAACGAGTAATCATGAAAACATTCACTATTTTTGATTGGAGCCTGTGATACTGGGGACCGTAGTTATCTTTAACCCCACTTGGCCTTTCTTAGGACGTAGTGCGATGACTATGAGGGAGTATTCCCAAAATAGTTGCTACGCGATACTACACTCAAAAGAGGTTCTCTTGAGAATAATATTAACCATCGAGTTAGTCGGGAAATTGATAATATCCGAAAGATGAACTGATGAATTTGGGAACCTCTTTAGAACCCTTGTTCTGCAGGTACAATTAACCCTTAGTACATACCTTTCGGGATGGGTAGACCTTGGCTCCTTACCCGTGTTCCTCTAACCTAGGACCTTTGTTTGCTTTTGTGTGTTTGTGCATTGCATTCCAACATCATAACATTCCTGGTTTCAGGGAATTCAATCGTCAGTCCTTTGCAAATTCAAAAAAATCTTAAATTTCAAAATCTAAAACATTTTCGGTTTCCTAGAAAATATTTGCAGTTTACCGTTGAAATCCTTGAAACCATTGCATTGCATCTTGTTTTTGCATTTGCATTTTCCTTCCGGTTTCTTATTCTCGGTTCTCTCTCCTTCCAGTTCTGTCACCCTGAGTCCTTTGCATCAGTACAACACCAGAGCCCGAGCTCAGAAAAAGATGGCGGAACAAAATCAAAAACTTGATCGAGTCAGCAATGAACTAGAAGATCTTCAAGGAAGTGTAGGGCAGATTATGGAGATGCTACAGGTTATTTGTTCAAGGATGGATACTCAGCCCACTATTGTTTCTGAGATTACCAATGTTGTTGTGGATCCTCAACCATCTGTTACTATTACTAATGTACCTCCTTATGGTCTTCCACCTGGTTTTGTGTCTCCTCTTATTGTGGTTCCTATTGCTCAACCAGTTCAACAAGCTATTCCTTTAGTTTCTGAGATCCTCGAATGATTCCTACTTTTGCACCGGCTACTGTTCACACTCATGTGCAACCATATTTCAATGAACTAGTTTATGATATTCCTGATGTGAAGGAAGACGAAGATGAGTGTCATGAAAAGCTTCGTGAAAACGTTGAAATTATTGACAAAAGGCTGAGAATGATGGAAGGGGATCAAATATTTGGTGTTGCGGCCAGAGATATATGTTTGGTTATTCCTCCAAAGTTCAAGACTCCCAGTTTTGATCGTTATGAAGGTGCTACTTGTCTGAAGAATCATCTGATCATGTATTACCGAAAAATGGTTGCTCATGTTGAGAATGATAAACTGATGATACATTGTTTCCAGAACAGTCTGAAGGGTGCTTCCTTAAAATGGTATTTAACTCTGGATCAGTCCCGTATCAAGTGTTTCCAGGATTTATCTTATGCCTTCATCAAACACTACAAATATAACATGGATCTGGTTCCCGATCAAAGACAACTACTGAGTATGTCCCAGAAGAGTTTAGAATTATTTAAAGTGTATGCTCATAGGTGGAGAGAAATTGCTTCGCAAGTAGAACCTCTTTTGACCGAGAAAGAGTTAGCTGATTGGTTTGTTGACATTGTTCGTCCATAATTCTATGAGAGAATGGTTGGTAGTGTGAATGCTAATTTTTCTGATATCGTTACTGTTGGTGTGAAAGTTGAGTTGGGTCTGAAAAGTGGTAACATGTCAAGTACTGCTGGTTGTTCAAGCTCCAAAGATCATGCAAAGAAACCTTCATTCAGTTCTCAGAAGAAGAAATAGTGTGAAACTAATGTTATGACTGCAAGCCGTCGAAGAAATCAACCTTGGCAACATAAGCATAATTATGTTCAACAACAAGGTTATCCAGTTCAGTATGCTCAACCACCGTATGTAGCTGCTGTTACACCTGCTTTCAATCGACAGGTTCCTACTTACAGCCTGTGCAACCAGCTCCTGTCTATCAAGCTCCAGTCTATCAACAACCTCCTGGTTATCAGCCTGCACAAGCTCCGGCCAACTATCAACGAGCGCCCAACGCTCCTACCTATCAACAACCGAAGAATCAGGCACTTCGTCAGAATGCTCCTAACAGGAGACAGTACAAGCCATGTCCTCCGATTCCGATGACTTTTACTGAGTTGTACCCTTCATTAGTGAAACAAGGTTTGATTACTACCAGAGCTTTGGGTCCGCCTCCCAATCCACTGACAACCAATTACAACCCCATCGCTCATTGTTTATCTCATGAGGGTGCACCCGACCATGATCTAGAAAGCTGTTATGCTCTCAAGAACCTTGTCAGAGATTTGATGGAAAAGAAGATCCTATCTTTTGATGATCCTCATCCGAATGTCAAGAACAATCCTTTGCCTAACCATGGGGATTTTAATGCTATTGATGATATATCTGATGAAATCCTTATTCTTGATGTTGCTCAAATCAAGAATGGGGCATTCGATCGAAGAATGAAATTTTTTCCAAGAAAGGAGTTCAAAAGCTGATCGACAGCAAATCGTTAACCTTCAAAAGCGAAAGCCCAGTCTTGAATACAAAGACCTAATAAACTCCTTTAGAAGGACTTGTCAGATAGTTCATTTTGTTTGCTTATATGTATTTTATTTCTTTAATTATAAAAGTATAATTGGCATGTAGGAACTTGTTTATTTTGAATGATTAATGCAATAAATATGTTTGTCTTGAAGAAATCCATTCGTATTCACTCATAAAATTATTTTTCATAACCTATAATGCCAATTTTACCTAATCTCTTGCTTTGATAGAGGATTTGGAGGAGGATGACGAATCAAAAATGCAAGATCTTTGGTCGTATGCTTTCGAATGAAACCCTCCTGATGATGTAAGGCATTGTTTCAAATCCTCAAACACTGGAGATATAAGGAAGATAATTCCTATTTACCCCCTTTGAGCCTTGAAGTAGGAGTTTTCTTTTTTAAATAAAAACCCTCAATTTTAACCTGGGGCAGGGTAGTTTTTCAGTTAAACTGATCGAGGACTCAGACTCTAAAAAAGGAGGGATGAACACTTGGGATCCCATTTTATCTATCCCTAACATATTAGGAGGCTAAAGGTCAGAAGACACAAATTGTAACACCTGAGGTGAAAGAGGACGGTGGTTACATGTAACACCCGTGGGCGAGGGAGTGGTTGTCGGTGTCATGAGGCATGACAATGGGACACTCCTAGAAGCTTCTAAGGGAAAACCAAATTCACATCCGAATGAGAGAGATCCTGAGGCTATGCAGGTATGGGACTGCATGGTTGAATGAAGGCTTATAAGGATTAATTGGTACTACCTATACCAACAAGATGCATCTTCTTTTCGGTAGCCCGTTCATAAGAACTCCATAGTTAATCGTGCTTGACTTGGAGCAATTCTGGGATGGGTGACCTTCTGGGAAGTTTCCTGGAAAGCATGTGAGTGAGGAAAAAGCATGCTGAAAAGACCCGTGTTGGTTTGTGGGGTCAGTCGGTAATCCTGAAAGCAATATGAGGCGTTACAAATGGTATCAGAGCCATACCTCTCCTATTACGATGTGGTTCGGGGACGAACCAAGCGGAAGTTGGTGGGCATGTAACACCTGAGGTGAAAGAGGACGGTGGTTACATGTAACACCCGTGGGCGAGGAAGTGGTTGTCGGTGTCATGAGGCATGACAATGGGACACTCCTAGCAGCTTCTAGGGGAAAACCGAATTCACATCCGAATGAGAGAGATCCTGAGGCTATGCAGGTATGGGACTGCATGGTTGAATGAAGGCTTATAAGGATTAATTGGTACTACCTATACCAACAAGATGCATCTTCTTTTCGGTAGCCCGTTCATAAGAACTCCATAGTTAAGCGTGCTTGACTTGGAGCAATTCTGGGATGGGTGACCTTCTGGGAAGTTTCCTGGAAAGCATGTGAGTGAGGAAAAAACATGCTGAAAAGACCCGTGTTGGTTTGTGGGGTCAGTCGGTAATCCTGAAAGCAATATGAGGGTGTTACACAAATGATTATCCCTCAACTATCTAAAGAGTGAGGCAATAACAATCCTTTCAAAAAGGTTAAAATAACTTAGAGTCACACAACTTGTTCATAAAAAAAATAATGAACGAAAAAGAAAAGCCCGCTAAGTCGAAACCTATGAAGGAGACTTAGGCAAAATTGAGGCATCCCGCTGGACTTCAAGTTCAAGTTCAAAAGACTCCGTCCAAGAAAATGTTAGGGAATAGAAAATGCGAAAAGCCAAAAAACAAAGGATTACAATGAAGAATCCCCAGTAAAGAACAAAGTCGTGTGATCAAACACCAAAAGAAAATAGGTGAGTGACTTCCATTTTCAAAGCCTTGACGAGTTCTCGACCATATAAAATCCGCTTGAGAGATGAGTGCTCGTATCTAGTTAACTGAATATAGGATTGGAGAACATCACGAAGAATGGGTGGGTATAAATAAACTTTGAACCTTTATCCTTTGTTTGTTAAACCGTGAACCAAGCCACGATACAACCTTTAAAAGACCTAATTGAAGTGGGGTTCATTTTGAAGGCATACTCGATGAGATAACGTTTCCTGACTCCTATGAGCTATGCTCAAATTCGGTATTGGCCTTATAAAATTAATTCATATCCTAACTAGTGATTTGGTCACAAGTTATTGTGATATCTTTTTTCAAAAAAAAAAACTTCAAGAAAAATATATATGCTGCATTAACAGTTTCAGGATTAGCATTTCATGCGTGTTGATTTTGCTTGATATCTTAGAAATTTACATATAAACATCAACAATGAAACTTGAAGATTCTGCTGAACAGGGGCAGGTGGTTTCCAATTGCTTACTGATGCAAGTTTGACTTTCTTAAGAGCTATTTCTTGAAGACTCATTCATGACACCGTCGATCCAGGCCAGTTACGTCGAGATTCGACAAATCTCTCCAAGAGTTTGAAAACAGTGGGGAAATTGGACTCCATGTTCTCTGTAAAATCCTCTTGAAATGACTCTTTCTCATAAAGCATGTACTCTGGGGCATTATGTTTTTCAAAATGGAGACTATTACAAAGTTTATGAAGATCAAAACTACTTTCTTTTCAAAACATTCTTCATGCTCCCAATGAATTTTGCTTCAGCTCCGATAAGGCTCTACTTCAAGAAGCTATGATCAATGCAAGAAATCTCCAGTGATTTTCAAGACTGCAGAGAATCTCCCCAGTATCTTCCAAGTGATACATATTTATTTGAGGACCCACTCTCAGTGGAATCATCTTTTCCTCACTGAAGTTGCCATACTTTCCTCAGGGAATTTTCCCCAAGAGATTGCCATGTTCTCCCCCAAGAAGTCGAGACACTTTCCCCAGAAAAGATGATGTATTCTCCCTAGGGAAGCTGATGTATTCTCCCCAGGGAAGATGATGTATTCTCCCCAGGGAAGTTGATGCACTTTTCCCAGGAAGTTGGTGTACTTTTCCCATAAAGTTGCTACCCTTTCTCCATGAAGCTGCCTAGCTCCACACCTTCCCAATACAACGGATATTTATTTTATCCCCGGAAGTCGCCAATCCTAAGATAACTCTCCCAGTGAGCAGGTCTTCCTTGATCAGATTCAGATTCATGATGGCAATCCTCCAGTGAAGTCATGATATCATATCCCCTAGTGGAATTTGTTCTCCCTAGAGAATTTGGAACTTTGAAGCAAGATTTGGTTCCGCCATCAACTTTCCTATCCCTTGATAGATGTACTTTTTCAGAGGTCACCGGGTACCCCCGTCGAGATGTTTATTTCATCTCCCATGTTCTCCTCCTTTTGTCTATTTTATCAACATGTACATCGCATAAGCATAAGCATAAACATTAGCATACTCATTTCATTTTTGCATTTACATGTGCATTAGCATACACATTAGCATCTACATGTTTTCTATCTTCGTGTGTCTTTTTTTGTTAATTTGGCTGTGGTTACCGTCGAGTAACTGGGTTTGTTCGTTTTCTCCAAATAGAGTCGTCAACCTTAAGCATAAAATACCTACTATTTCAGTTTCCCCAAAGAGTTCAACCCTCGTGGATGATGGTTATTCCAGTTATCTTTTCCATGCCTGGATAAGATAATCCCCATTTGAGTTCATTTCCTCAATGAAGTCTTGTTTAATAGCTTTTTTCTAGCTCGATCCTAGATTCAACTTCAGTCCTCGTCGGTCGCCGAACCTACCTGGTGTCATACCCTAAATTTGCCCATACTTTTTTTTTGTTAATCAAAGGCATTGGTACAAACCATCAGAGGGTTGTCAAGAAATCTTGAGGTTTTTTCATTGGTGTGAGCATGAGGTAGGAGCTTGTTGGGTACCTCAGAGGTCATGGTGGAGTTGGAATGACCACCCAGTTCATCTGCACAATGCCCAGGCAAAGAGGGTGAAATTAGGGTTTCAATTTTAATCAGGATAAATTTTTTTTAAGGGCAAGACTTATTTCCATGGCCTTCCATATGTCCTAAGGTGTGTGAGGATGGGATATTGACCATCAATTTTAATCAGAAGAGCTTCAATTGATCAGTCAATTGAAAATCAGGAGATTTTGGGAAAAAGTCAACTATAGTTTGACTTTTGATTCAAATGGTGCTCCTATGGTGGGATCATGGTCCATGAAGTTCATATGGCTTATTGAAGTCTACTCAAGAAGTTTCAAGGCCTCAGAAGACCCAAAACATCAATAGTTGACTCGGTAGTCATCGATCGATCGTTCGGTTGACCAAAATCATTACAAGAGGGAATATGAGGATCATGAAAACATGAAAGTTGTAGAGCTACATGAGGGATTTCCAAAATATACTAGAACTCCTCCATAGCCCTTATGAGTTGAGAGTTATGAATCCAAGAATATGAGGTTTTCAACACTTGAGTTCAACATTTCCATTTTTTCATAAACTCACTTTTTGATCACTTGAGCTATTCTCAGCCCTTGGATCATGTTTCTATCTGATATTTGGATCATGCTTTACAAGCAAATGTGGTTCATAACTTCATGTTTAAGTTACTTCAAAATGAAGGAAGAGTTTGTATGCTAAGCGGGCTTGGGAGGTGCACTTAATGAGCTAAGGAGGAAGGAAATTTGAAGGTGACTTGACATTACTTATCAAGGCAAGTCTGCCATTTGAAACCCTATAAATAAGGGTGTCGTGAAGTTCATTTGAGATATATTTGTGGATTCGAGGTAGTTCCATGAGAAACTAGATTCTCACAATAAATTTCAATAGGAGAATATGAGAGAAAGACTAAGGTGTAGAAGCGTTTCTCGAGGAATCGTCACGTATGTTATTAAACTTATTTCTTCTCGGACTTGATTGTAAAGCTACGATGAGTAAACATAACTACTTTTTTATTTTGTTAGGGTTAGATGTAGTTGTCATAGTAATCATGTTTTGTTCCCGACCATAATATTAAATTTAATTCTTCTTAAGTTTTAATAGTGATGGATTCTTTGTTTTTAATACTTATTTTGGATTAGCTACCTAAAAGGTATTTTTATGGTATAAAGCTCCGGGCGATAATATTAAGAACTAATTAGAATTGTATATTACTGGTCAATAATGCTTCATGAGAATAAATCAATGAAATATAACCCCAACAAAGTTTACTCATTGTTAAACATAAAACGTTCAATTTTATTTTATGATATTTTACATTTTAGTATTCAAAAAACACCTAGTCTTGGAAACAAAGCTAGTCAGGGGCGGGTTTAAGCATTACCAACCCTGCTCTCGCCTCTTTGTACCAGCCAAGTCCCCGCCCTGCCCCTACCCCCAACCAGGGGTAATAAATGATCACCCACCTCCGCCTCCAACGGAGAACGGGGTTCCCTGTCCCGCCCCACATCCACACGCGAAAATTATAATTTTTTTTAGAATGTCTTTTTTCATAGCAAGAAAAATCAATAATTTTACTAAATATTTGGTCATTTTAATAATAATAATGATACTTGATATTTTTATATAATCGATATTTTAGAAAACGAATAATTTGAATAAGTTTAATATCTTAAGATTAAAGAAAATAAATGTATAGTAAAATTGTTTTAAAAAAAGATTAAAAAAAAACTTACTAGCATCTTGTGTTCCCATAAAATTAACTTTTCCATTAGATTCAGGGTGAGGTGGCTTGGACGAATTTTTTTGCGATGCCTAAAAAACAACCAATCATTTGTTTAAAAAAGTTTAAAGTAATAGAAACTAAAAGTCTTTAAAACACACTCAATCTTCGTGCAAAAGAATAAAAATTGCACTTACTATTTGTAATTGTAACAAATGTTCTAGAATATGGGGAGTAAGTATAAACCTGCTCTAAAACACACTTTGATCCATGTAAAAAATTAAGACAAAATTGTTAGATAACAAAATAAATTATAGTGTCATCTGCTAATGTGAACGGTCTTGATTAAATTTAAAAAATAAGGGCTAGAAACAATCGACCGTCATTGATTTGGACGCTAGAGTGTATATAAGTAGCTCCTCTTCAAATCAACTGAACAATTAAAAGGAAGGAACGATCTTCAAAAAGACATAACTATCTTTGAAAAGAAACTTCCCTATCAAAATGAATAGATACTTACTTACAAAATAGGCTATTGTTGAAATTAATGAATGTCCTTAAATGAATTAGGAGTGGTAGTTGCGAATTATTAGGAACAGAAGGGTCGCTATAATTAAAAAAGAAAAGATATATTGATGAATAATACATTAATAATGCTCAAGTACAATAGAAGATATTGAATGCTTGATTGATGATGTTATTATTTTTTATGGTATACGCTTCGTTGTATAATAAATTGAGAACTGAAATTATAGATTTTGTAGTCGACATAGTTGCATTTTACAGCACTTCTGATGATGACTCATATTACAACAAAATTATTTGAGTTCAAGACACATTTATAATATATCTTCTTCATCTTTTACCTGTATTTAGGGCCACAAATTATTTAATATCCAGTTGGAGGTTAATTAGGTAGCAGTTGGTGGATCTCCATACATCAAACCACAGTCCATTGTCCATTGATTCTACCTTCTTCGCTGGCTTTTATACTTACTACTACCAATGCAAAACTCAAAGGGTAAAGATGATTTTGGTAGGAGAATAGTATGTGAGAAGTTATAATAGTAATTAGTTGTTTTCAAGAACAAATATTTATAAGAAAATATTAACAAATGCTTGAGCTCTAATGTCTAGAACGGACGGAAAGGGGGACACTCATGGGTGGGGCCCCTCCCTCTCATTCTGGTTAGGTTTGGACTTTTTTTTTTATGTGGAGAAATATTTAAATATAATTAATTTATTATCTTATTTATTTAAGTGAAGATGATTAATTTAAGATTGAGAGAGATAGAGAAAAAATAAGAATTTAAAATAGAGAAAAGAGTAGAGAAACTCATTTTTATTTTTCTGCAACCACTCTCACTAAATAGACGATCCCCGATTTGTTAACTTTCAAATCAAGCTCATATTTGAAGGGCAGGTTTGTAACATATGTATCTAACTTTTAACCGTTCAGAATTTCAAAGCAACGTCTGAGGTGAGAGTTATCTGCTTAGCACTGAAGTTGCACATTTGAGAAATTTTTCAGCTTTTTGATTCTTATTTGTAAGTTAGTTGTCTTTGTGATTTGCGGTTGTTAGCACTAATTTGTGAATCACTTTAAGACTCTCCTGCACCCTTAATTGATTATAGTGAAGTTAATTTTTTGGTTTGACGACTTGTGGTTTTTACTCTCATATTGAGGGATTTTCCACGTTAAAAATATCTGTATTCTTTTGTGTCTTTTATTTGTTCGACTTATCATCTTATATTTTTTGTTGACCCTTAAGGTTCCTACAAGTCTCAGGAAATTTATATCTGTTGCCTATTGGTCTGGTATTGTGTCTTGATGTTCCATCTGAGTGACATTAGAGCTCTTGGTTAAGGGCTATTTTACTTGTTTGAATGAAGGAGTCATATACAAAGATGAAGATGATATTGTTAAATGGTTCTAATTACCATTTATGGAGGGGCAAGGTGAAAGACTTAATATTGATGAAGAAATTGCGTTTACCGATTTTTAGTTCCGCAAAGCTGGATTCAATATTTGATGAAGAATGAGAGTTTGAACATCAACAGGTATGTGTTTTTATTCGAAAATATGTAGAAGATAATATTTTTAATCATATTGTTAATGAGACACATGCAAAATAATTGTGGGAGAAGGTAGAGTCTTTGTATGCCTCTAAATCAGGGAATAATAAATTGTTCGTGTTGAATAGCTTCATAAGTTTGAAGTATGAAGAGGAAACTTCTATTTCATATCACTTGAGTCAATTTTAAGGACTCCTTGATCAAACGTCAGAAATGAGTATCAAATTTGATGATGGACTTTTGGGACTATTTATATTGTTATCTTTACCAGAATCTTGGAAGACGTTTCATGTTTCTATCACAAGTTCTGCTCCTAAAGGTGTTGTGTCATTGGAAACAGTTAAAGATGGTATTCTTAACGAGGAGATGAGAAGGAAGGCACAGGGTTTTTCATCTCAACCCGATGTACTTGTCACTGAAAATAGGGGGAGACGTCATAAAAAGGAATCGAATGGTGGTAGACAGAATAACATAAGCAAGTCGAAGTCGTGATACAACAATTTGGAGTGTCATTATTGTCACAAAATATGACACATACAAAAGTACTGTTATTAGTGGAAAAGAGATAGCAAAGGAAATAAGGGCAAGTCTAAACAAATAGACCATGGAGATCATCATGATGATCGTGTTACTATTGGTACTAGTGATGATCTTGTTATTCTCCATGATCATGAGTCTTTTAATCTTGTATCAGACGAGAGCATGTGGATAGTTGATAATAGTGCTACATTGCATGTTACACCAAAGAAGAATTTATTCACATCTTATACTTCTGGTGATTTTAGAGTGTTGAAGGTGAGTAATGATGGTGTATCTAAGATAATTGGTGTTGTTGATGTTTTCTTGCAAACCAACATGGGAATGCAAATGTTGCTTAGAGGTGTCAAACATGTTCCAGATGTCCGCTTCAATTTGATCTTTGTGCATATGCTAGATGATTGTGGTTATGATAATAACTTTGGTTCTAGAAAGTGGAAACTTAAAAAAGTTAACTTGGTTGTGGCTAGAGAGGAAAAGCTTTCTAAACTGTATTGGACAAAAGCTTTGATTTTTAGGGATAGTGTGAATGCTATCGACATAAAAGCGTCTTTGTGGCACCGAAGACTTAGTCATATTAGTGAAAAATGGTTGAATGTTTTGTCCAAAAAGGATGTTCTTCTTGGATTAAAGAATGTAGATTTGGAGAAGCGTTCTCATTGCATGGCTGGTAAACATACTAGAGTATCTTTCAAGAGACATCTTACCTCAAGGAAGTCAAAATTGCTTCAATAGGTACATTATGATGTTTGTGGTCCATTAAAGGTAAAATCCTTTAGTGGTGCACTTTATTTTGTTATCTTGATTGATGATTTCTCTAATAAACTATGAGTTTATGCCTTGAAGACAAAATAGCAAGTGTTGGAAAATTTCAAAGAATTCCATGCTTTGGTTGAGAGGCAAATCGGCAAAGAAGCGGAAATGTGTTCGTTCAGACAATGGTGGGGAGTATTGTGGACCATTTGATTCCTATTGCAAGCAACATGGTATTGAACATGAAAATACTCCTCCTAAATCTACTCAATTGAATGGTTTAGCGGAGAGGATGAATCAAACAATAATTGAGATAGTAAGTTGTAGCTCTCTAAAGCTAAGTTACCAAATCAGTATTGGGGTGAGGCACTTTACAGGGCAATGCATGTTATTAATATCACTCCTATTGTTACTTTTAACAGTGAAGTTTCAGACACAATTTGGTTTGAAAAGAATGTCAAGTATGATCATTTGAGAGTCCTTGGTTGTAATGCTTTTGTGCATATTCCAAAGGATGAAAGATCCAAGTTGGATGCAAAGTCAAAACAATGTAGCTCCATCGGCTATGGGCAAGATGAGTTTGGGTACTAGTTATATGATACTATAGAGAAGAGGCTTATTCGAAGCCTTTTAGCTCCTAAATTCGACGCCTCAGCTGGAAAGAAAGTTTCCAAAGAAAAGGGTGGAGAATACCTTGAATACAGGAAAATGGTCGAAAGGAGGAAGAAGCTAAGTCGAAAGACCCACCCCGAGGCCAAGGGTTCGACCGCCTGCCAATAACGAATGGTGCGTCGAAGTATTTGAAATTTGAATGTTGGAGGGAACGGTTTGAAGCTGAGAAAATACTTAGAAGGGGGGTTGAATAAGTATGAAGATAAAACTTGGAAATAAAAACTCAAGGATTTTTATCCTGGTTCGTTGAACTCAACTACTCCAGTCCACCCTATCTAGAGTGATTTTCCTTTCTCAGACAAGGACTTAATCCACTATTTAATCAACTGATTACAATAGTAAGCACTAAGAACAACTGTTCAAAGTCTTCTCAAGAACTACTGATCCTAACTAGATCTTCTTAAGGTTCTCTTACAATCAAATGTAATAATAAATACAAGTGTTAAAATGCTTCTAATAAAGCTTTATCACAACTGTGATTTTTCACTTAAGATGAAGAACAATGAAATAATTCTAGCAAGAATATATGAGTTGTATGAGAGCTTTGTAAAGTATTCTTTTCAAGTGTTTCGTCAACTGAAGAAGATGAGTGGAGACTTGCTTCTATAGGCACAGTTGATCCCGACTTTCTATGTCTAATACAACCTAACTGCAAGTGCACAGTCTATCGCGTAGTAATAATAGATATCGATCCCACAGGGACTCGTAATCAAACTAGTGTTCTCGGGAGTTACTATGTTTAGCTAGGTAGAATATGTTTAAGAGAATAAGATTGTCACTAAAAGGGAACTAAGAATACTATTTAGATTATAAATGATTGAATCGATACGTAGTAATTGTGTTCTTCAGGGATTTGATAAGTTACTGGTGTATGAAATAATTTTCAAAGTTTATTTAAGCAGAAAATGGAGATTTGAAGACTCTCGCCTCACGATGGTTATTGACGCTAATCATAATCCTAAGGGCCAAACGTACACTTTCGTATCCCGCTCGGGGTTAAAATTATTTTTTGGAAATCTCTAAGTTCTAATTCATTTTAAAGTGCTTTCGCTGTTATTAAAACAAATGCCTAGTGTTTACTATCTGACCTTACCGCAACTTTCGCTTGTTGGTTCGTATCTTAATTAATTTCCCACTTTCGTGGCAAAACTACTTTTAAATAAGTTCTCGCTTTCGCGACGAAGTTTATTCAGTGAATCAATTTTAAACACTCAAACCATAAATTACTTTTATGAAAAGAAAGTTTTTCAACCAGTTGTTATCAAA
This sequence comes from Lathyrus sativus, assembly GCA_963859935.3. NCBI lineage: Eukaryota > Viridiplantae > Streptophyta > Magnoliopsida > Fabales > Fabaceae > Lathyrus > Lathyrus sativus. Next base: position 673,485,545 of record OZ012739.1, read on the forward strand.
TCCCATTCGAATTATTACTACATATCGATTACCTAAGTTTAGCTAGACATGGATTTGGGAAAGATAAAACATAAATAAAAATAATAAATAATGATTTGCATTATAATAAAACTGAAATCGATTGAAATGAGAAACCTGTAAATATTCCAATTGGCCTTTGGGCAGATCCTCCACAAATGTTGGCAGGATTCTGATCTCTAATGCCAATTTGATCGTACAGTACAAGTAGAAATTATAGAAGAATGGAAATGGAATACAGGAAAGGTAAAGAGAAACAAATAAGAATATTGCTGGAAAATAAGCTCTGGAAATAAATTCGGCAGCACTTCGTGGTATGAATGCAGCACCCTTTCTGAAGTCCCCTGCTTCCCTTTTTATAGAAGTGGAATCCCAACGGTTATCCTTGAAGGTGATGGACTTTGAGGCAGATAATTTAGGGAGTCATGGTCCACTTTGTGGGAATTGGAACTGATTCTTTAACGTGTAATTGGAGTGGGGCGTTTTTGCCTGCATGACGGTCGTCACAAGGTGTGACGGTCGTCACCCGTGTGACGGTCGTCATGAAGTTGTGACGGTCGTCACATCAGCAAAAACAACTTCCTGCGCTTTTCATTGTGTTTTCACTCCTTTTTCGTCCATATTTCATCTGAGATTGCTTCTTTTCTTCATGTTGCCTTGTTTAGACGTGATCGTTGAATACCTGCAAAACATCAGACAAATACACGGAAATAACCCGAAATCGGATCGAAAACGGTTAGACTTTAGTTGAATTATGCATAAAAATATCTATATGATTTCGTGTTATCAAACTCCCCTAAGCTTGAATCTTTGCTTGTCCTCAAGTAAAACGTGAAAAGGTCGGTAAGCGCGAGGCAGCTTCTTCGTTCGCAAAAGTCGGGAAAAACCGGGATTCTTGGTAGGAACAAAGCGAGTATCATGACGACACTGGACTACAGGTCTTCGGAGGTCTCCTTTTTATGCAAATCGGTCCCAGTCATGCTACTGTAGCTTGGTGTCAAGGTTCTCGCGGCAAGTTCACCCTGTTTGTTCTAGCGCAATCACATTAAGCCCGTTGTCCGTACACTTTCATGGCAAGTCGATCTGTTAGCGAATATGATCTCATTTCTTGTTTTTGATCTTCTTCATTGATCATAAGCTTATGTCATTGATTTTTCAATGAGTTTTCGTGCCGTTGGGCTAAATGCTCGGGTGAGGAGCACCTAACTTAGAAGGAAACATGTCTTATATTTTTGGGCTATTTAGCTCTCTTTTCATGATTTTTCATCTTTTTGGAGATCATACGCTTATTTGCATTGGTCGCTCGCTTAGAAGTGTTTTTAGGATGGTGCTGACTGCTAGTATAAACTACTTGGGGTTGAGTTTGCGCAGACACTTGAGACTTTGGTACACGTAGGTAGTGAAATCGACTCGCATAAACTAGAGATCTAAGGTGTCTGAACGATACTGGTTTTGTTAGAACTGTCGTTTCCTCGGGGTTTCAAAACTTGTTTTGAACTCGGTTGCATTCTCGTGATGCTTTTGCTTTTGAGGAACGAACTAAAATTTTTGTTTACGTTGAATAATGTGGGGATTGTTTGCGTACTGGAAAAAATATATAGACGAGCTTTATTTGCTAGACATAGAAAGTGTTAAAATAAAAATTACGAAAATTCAAAGTGCAGTGAAATGGAAATAAAGGAAATAAAGGAAATTCAGAGTACAGTGGAATGGAAATAAAGGCTCCGCTCCCACACTATCTCGATCAGTGTCCTCACTGATTCTTGAAGCATGCGAGAGGGAGATACAACTGAAAATGAAAATACAAATAATTGAAATATAGTAAACAATGAAGGAAAAAAATGGAAATCTAGTCACGACCTCTGTCACGTCCGCGCTGGCGTCCTCTGGCTCTGGCAAGGGCTACTCTGTCCTCATAACTCATAGCTCCGGTGTGGTAGACGGTGTCTCGGAGTCCTTCGACCTGCAAGGTCAGATTCTCCAGGCTTTCAGTGATAGTAGCTTGGCCGGTGTGAAGTTGTTGCATTTGAGTCCGGTGCCAAGCTTCGAACTGGTCAGCTCGCTGATTCTGCTGCTGCAGCATCGCGAGTATTTGTGTCTGCTGGTCTAGGGAGCGGCGGAGGTCCTCTTCTGTGTAGTCTGGCACGGGATGATGGCGGCGGCGGCGAGAGGATGTACCTTCTGGAGGAGGAGGCTGCAATGTCTCCGGGTTCTCGGACCTGTCCAACTCAGCTTGGATTTCATCGTCAGAATCGTGAGTGTGATCCTGAGTAGGAACAACGGCAGCAGGAGGGGCAGTGAGGTCGAACAACCAGTTGGTACGGTCCTCTGGGTGTGTGCGGGTGCGGGACGGAAGGATGATGCTTCGGACGGTCTTGCCACGCACTACCGGATGGTATTTGCCGTCAGCTCTAGAGCGGATAAGATGAGAGGCTCTGCAGTGGTCGGTGTCTAGGAACACCGAGGGGATGGAATGGAGGTGCTGGAGGCGGTCGCCAAGGTTCAGCCCAAATGCAATGGCGGTGACAATCCCGCCAAAGTAGAATGGCTTCGAGCCACAGTTGCAATTGGCCTGAATGTGAGCCAGCAGAAACGGAGCAGCGTTGACAGGCTCATTGTTGAAGACGCAATGAAGAAAGAAGAGCTCTTTCGAGTTCACTTTGTGGTTGCTGTCTCTGGCGAAGATAGTGTTACTCAACGCTCTGTGAAAGTACCGGGTGGTTGGGTTATGGATATGAGTGGCGTGCAGGGAGTCCCAACCATCGGCATTGATGCCGGTCAACTGATACCACAGCGTGAAAGCTTCGTGCTGGAACTGATCGGTGATGCAGCGGTGAGCGTTGTCGCCGCGAGGTAGCTGTAGAATGCTGGCAATCTGATTTTGGTTCACCTGGTAGTTGACGCCAAACATCCGGAAGCATGCGGCACCTGTGTGCTGGTTAAGTTCGCCGCTGCTTGTGACGTAAGTGAACGAACTCAAGAACTCAAGAGTGAGTTGTTCGTATGTTGGCTGTGGGTTGGTGCAGAGGTTCCAGATGCCTGCTCTTTGAAGCATCCAGGTTACGCCTTCAAGGAGTCCGAGCTCCGTAAGCGATGGAAGGTGCGGATAATGAGTCGGCTGGAGCGACCTCTGATGAAATGCGATGTAGTTTGCTCGTTGTCTTTCGCCTAAGTCTCCTTCACTGAAGGTAATGTTGCTGACATCTGGGGTTTCTGCATTCCTTGCCATTGTTGGAAGATGGAGAGGTTTCTGAAGATTGGGGTTTTTCTGCAGAGAGGAAAGAACTGACAGAAGTGTGGTTTGGAGGTTGAGATTTAAGTTGAAATATAGAGTTCAATGTGGGGAGGACGAAAATTCGTAGTGGAGTAGAAGTTAGGATGATTGGAAGTGGTAATGGGGGAAGTGGAAGAGAACACGAACCGTGTTTTATCAGATATCAGTTTTTGACTGCGTGACGGTCGTCACCCGCGTGACGCTCGTCATGAGGCTGTGACGGTCGTCACAGCAGCAAAATCTGCAGAACGCAGAATTTTGCTCTGAGGGCGTACTCGTAGTGACTTTAAGGCTTAGTATTGATACGGTGATGTAATATAACAGCCAACAAACAACAAATAATGCGAAAACAGAATAATTGAATAAAAACTAGAATTGAAATAACATAAAATTGAAATGATTGTATGTAGTACATAAAGAAAACTAACAATGCGAAAAATCCAAATGATTGAATGAAACTAAACTAGACTAAAATAAAACTACTGCTAAGAACTAGTAACTAGTCTTTTCGTGTCTTCAACTCATCGAATTTCCGTGCGTAGTAGTCGAGTTGGTCGCAGACTAAATCCATGAAGCCTACCAGTTCGCTGTGCATGCTTGCGATGTCAGCTTTTACATTAGTTAGAGTTGTATCAACGTCTTCCAATCTGAGTAACACAGTATCCATTTTGTCGGTGGTCTCCTCAGGATAGGTGTTATAGTGCGGAGGAGTCGTAGGGTCTACTTCAGCTTCGGATATAGCATCCTCAAAATACATATAGTCGTGTGCCTCAGAGATATGGTCACTGTCATACATATAGTTCTGTGGTGTTGACTGTGGTGAAGGAGGTCCCATAGGCTCATCCAATTCATAGAGCCAGTTATCCTTGTTGTGGATACTTGTCATCAGATGATCAGGCAGTGTGAATAGTGATGCGTGTTTTTCGCAAGTGTACGAATCACGTCAAAGTAATATAAAAGATTATCGAATCCACAGAGACCAAGTGTCAATCTATCGTACCTGTTGTTATGGTGTTTATCTAAGGCAACTATTTTTAAGGGTTTTAGTAAGGGTGCAATGGTAAATAAAATTATAATTTTAAATAATAAATAAAAGACAGGCTCGAATGTAATTCACGTAATCAATGATAATCCAGTACTTGTTAATGGAACTACTTATGGGCAATGTTTTCTCCTTTGAAAAGAACTAATTTAACAGGAACTGTCGCTTTCGCGTATTCAGAACCGAGTTGTACTCTCTAATCAACCCCTCCTATTGTCACGGATAAAAAGGTGCGTACTGCGTTAGAGTAGTAAACCTATTTTTAAGAAATATAGTTTCTTAACAAAGTTGAAAAGTATTTTAACCTGGACTTCTTAGCAAAAAGAGGTTCTTACGAACCAGACTCTAAATCTCATAACGCGTCCGAAAATCGTTTTAAAATCTCTTTTCTTTTTAATCTAAAAACTCCTAATGAACTATACAAAGCGCTTTTGGCGGTTTTTGAAATAGTTAAAAACAATTACTTGAATTGAAAGATAAAATAGCCCTTAGGTGTTTCCACGAACAATTATACTGATTACTGGTTTAATTACGATCCTTACATTCTAACCTTTATGGGATTAGTTAGACATGATAAAGTAAATATTCTTTTTATAGTTTTTCATATGAGTAATTTAAAGCGAGTGCGGGAAATAAACAAAGTAAAGTGCGAGAAAATAAATAAAAGTAAAGCAATGCGGAAAAATAAAATACTGACTGGAATTAAAATGGCGGCAGGATTAACTTCCTCCAGAGTGCTCCAAAACTCGAACCACAGACAGATTACAGACTCGATCACTCGATTGCAGAGGCACCCCGATGTGGAATGGCAACTGCTTTATAACTGATATATGCCTAGAGAATTCTAATTCTGGATGAAGAAAAACGAAAATCTAAGGTCCTATTTATAAGAGAAACTGAAAGCGCGAAATGACCGGGACGCCCCTCCACTAAAAAGTGGAGGTTGTGGATTTTTGCCTTGTGGCGCCCGCCACAGGCCTATGGCGCCCGCCACGGTCCCTACAGGGGAAGATGGAGTGGGGATCGTGGGTCTTGGAGGTTGAGGAGTGGTCTTGAGACGTGGCCACGTCATGGCTAACCCTATGGCGCCCGCCACAGTGGGTGCCGTAAGTGCAAAATGCTGAATTTCTAGGTTTTCGTCCGTTTTCACTCCTTTTTCGCTCCTTTTCCCGATTCAAGCTCCGATTATTATAAAAACCTGAAAACATAAGAAAACAAAGCAATAACAAAGCAAAACAACAATAAAAGCTAAGAATGCATGCGAAATCGGAGTCAGAAATACGGTGAATTTTAGTGTGATCAAATTCTCCCACACTTAAACCTTTGCTTGTCCTCAAGCAAACATTAAAGCTTAAGAAAATATGGTGTCAACACTTGTCTTTGGGCTAAAGGGATTCTAAGTTCAAGTCAGGATGCAGTGACAGATACTAACTAAGTGAACCAAGGGTACCATAGTAACACAAACACAAACTTCAATCCTATATTAACCACTCCATGTCATCCCACGATACCTAGGCCTATCTTCTCATCTTCTTGTGTCCTTTTCATTCAGGCGCAATCACATTAAGCCCGTTATCCGTACATGCTTCATAGTAGAGTGACCGGTTAGTGATTCTGATCCATAACATAAGGTTTCTGGCACATAAGCATGTGTAAACCTGTTTTTATTTCGCCTAAATGTAGCTGCGGGGGATCGGATCGTAATCCGCCCTACCAAGTTCAGTGCCAGATACCTCTGAACCAACTAACAATAGGTGACTTGCAAATTTTTTTTTTTTTTTCTTTTTGTGGCAAAAAATTTTTTTCTTCTCTTTTTTCGGTTTAAATGACTTTGTGAGGGTCACCTATACCAGAGTTTGCCTTTTTTTCTCTTTTTTTTTTTTTTTATTAGCACTGGATCATTCACTTATATTCATCGGCCCCCTACGTAGAGTATGCTTAGGCCGGAGCTGACTGCTAAAATAAACTACTTAGGACAATTTTTTGAATGATAGTAAAGGCCATGGTGGTGGGGTTTAGGAGTAATTCCTATATTCAAGAGGTCTATGGTGCTAAAATGGTTCTGATGTTTCAAAAAGTTGACCTAAGTCACCACATCCTAATCTAAACTTGTCTCAAAGCCCAAAAAACATGTGAAACAACATTGTTTTCTTTTTAAAAATTTTCTGGTAAGGCTAAGGAAATGGGAAAAAAATGAAGATGAACTAAAAAGACACTATACTGGTGACTCGTCAGACTCATGCATTATCTAAGAAAAATAAATTACTGAAAAGGGAAATAACTGAAAGGAAATTAACTAAAAAGGGAAATAACAGAAAGCAATAAAATCCCCTCCCACACTTAAATCGAACATTGTCCCCAATGTTTCGAAATAAGATAAGGGGGTAACCTGGAAAAAGACTACTGAGGAGGGGCACTGGTGCCTTCGCCGTCCTGATGTGATGGTCTGGAACGACGGGATCTACTACGATGCTGGTCCCTCCGGTCGAGTCGTGCTGATAAAGCAGCCTGAGCACTCCGGACCTCTCGAAGGTTACCCAAGATGGAACCCTGAGTAGCCTCTACAAGCTGGTAGTGTCGGCTGTTGAACTCTCTCTGACGGTTCTGCTCTAATGAAATATCGTTCAAGGTACGGCAAACGTTGCTATAAGCACGATCCGAAACCAATCGCGATTGTTGCATGAAGCTCATATTGTTCGTCAGCTGCTGTGAAATAGTAGAGAGAAGGCCATCACGCCTTTCTTCTCTAGCTGTCATATCACGCCACATCTCCTCGGTGACAAAGAATCCAGGAGCAGTACCTGCAACAGGGTTAGAGGAAGATGGTGCAGTGTGTGGCCGTGAAGGACGATGGGGGGACATATGAGGGATGGGAGACTGCTCTCTCCGATCATACTCATCATCAGTGTCATGTGCCTCCCCATCGGGAATATTAGGAGGAAGTGGACCCAAAACACGCGGAGCATTAAGATCATAGGTCCAGTTCCTTTCATCACGTACATCAGTACGTCTACTGCATGGTAAAGCAACATATGGGATAGCTACCCCATGAACCATCAACTCATAACCACCTTCTCTCCTTGTTTGGCACAATTTCATGTCTTTCAGAAATTTTAAATTAATTGTGCGAGGAGGTAGTGGTTCAAGTGTAGCTATCTCATCATTCAGGCCAAGAGCCCGAGCAATAGACGTAACAAGCCCTCCAAAAACAATCGGTCCTGTTTTATTAGTAAATAAAGTCATGTGGGCAAGCATAAACGGGACCGGATTGATGTGGGTTCTAGTGAGGCATCCTTGCAAAAATAGGAGTTCACGAGCATTAACCTTGTTTGGACTTTCCCGGCCAAAAATAGTACATGCCAAAAGAAGTCTAAAAACTCTTATGGCCGGGTTGTGAATGGTCGACGCAAGTATCCCTTCAAAAGAATTAATTGAAGTACTTGAAAGCCTTAGCCAGAAGGTAAATACCTCGGCCGACCATTCAGCATCCAAAGGTGCCTCACAAATCGAACCTTCCCTATGAGGGATTCCTAACAAATCTGCTAGCTCATTGGTACTGAATTCATATTCAATTCCAAATAATCTAAAAATAACAGTACCGACAGTGCTAGCAGTGTCAGGACTGACAGTGTATATCAAAGAACTTAAAAACTCGGTTGTCAGCCTCTCATAGGTAGGTTCCTGATTAATGAAAATATTATGCAAGCCTAGAAATTCTAATAAATTAAAAACACTATGATAAATACCCAAAGCATACAGACAGTTATTGTCGACGTACCTAGTCGAGAGGATTTCTCGACTTTGAAGCCTCTGAATAATTTTCCGTTGCCTTTCGCCCGGTCTTCCATCACGAAGAATAAATCCGTTGAACTCCATTGTTGAAAAGCTCCTTAGGTAGTGAAAATAGTAGAAAAGTGGTTTATGAGGGGAATGATAAAGTTTTGATTTTTTTGGTTTTTGATGGATGAAAATGGAAATGGATGTTGGATATGTTTTATGGATGGAGGGTATTTTGGAAATGGGGGGGCTTTAATGGGGTTCAAGGAGGATTTGGAAGGTTGAAAAAATGGGTTTTTGGTGAAGAAAGGGATGAAAATGGTGGAAATGGGGATTGAATCCCGTATTTGTTGATGATACGGTGTGGCGCCCGCCACAGGGCCTATGGCGCCCGCCACAAGGCCAATTCCTGGGCCTTGTGGTTTTGGATCCTCCTTTGGGCCTTCCTTGCACCTTTGTCTTCCGGGGGGTCTGAATAGCGTTTTCTTCTTCTTTTCAAGGCATTGGCTTGCATATTTTTGTCTTATATATTTTTTTCTTTGCACGACAAAAATAAAATAATTAAAAATCAAAAAATAAAAATAAAAATAAAAATAAAAATAAAAATTAGTGCATAATATGTATATATATAAGGAATTCAAAGTGCATGAAAATATAAAAGCTGCAATAAAGTAAAATATGTCTGGAAATGCGATAAATAAAAGGAAGTTAAATACTAGGGTAGTGCTGTCAGGGTGGAATGAGTCATGTGGTAGGTTTCTTATCCTGGCTTGATCCACGAATCTCAGCTATCTCCCTCCGAAGCTCGTCGATCGCCTGATGTAGAGCATCGGTCTCTGAGGCATGAGTGAGATCAGAAACCTGCATCTGTAACTCTAAGTCTGCCACTTCCTGCTTGAGCAGGGCAGTCTCCTTGCGGAGCTCATAAATCTGTGTTTGTAGGTCGGGTGGCTGCAGAGACATATTGTTAGACATAACAGTGATTCGGGGAGTAAGAGGTGTAGGAGTGTACTCAGCGGCGGGAGGCGATTTCGGCTCTTCGACAGTCTCTCCATAACCCTCTAGAGCATAACTCCAATTGGCAGGATCATGGACACTGGTCATCAGCGGATCTGGTAATGTAAAGTAGTGTATCGCTTCACCGTCGATCAGCAATCTAAACATGTTGGGCTCAAAAGAAGCCCTCCTCATCAGTCCTCTATCAAGACAAAAATTAATATCCAGGGTGGTGTAGCAGCAGAAGGTCCTGAGGTGCAATAGCTTGCGAGACAAACCCAATGCAGTAGCAATCTGTGTAACAATCCCACCGACATGGATGATTCCTACTGATGATCTGGCAACACTAGCAAGGCCCTTCAGTAGAAAGTTGCCACAAGCAACAGGGCGAGACTGAGTCGCACAAAACAGTAGGAAAATCTCCTCTTCACTTAGCAGGGTCTCTGTATCTGGAAAACCTAGGAAAGAATGTGCTAGAATCATCTGGAAGTACCTCAATGCAGGGTTGTGGATTACCTGAGAAAACTGGGTAGAAGGATCTTGGCTCCCTCCGCCTGATATTTTAGTCCAAAACTTTTCCACTTCTCTGCTCATAAAATACCCCATCGGAGTCTCTGGAATAGCATCAGGAGTAGTCTGGAAACCTAGTAAATCACCAAACCCTTTGTGAGAGAATGAGTAGTCAATCCCGAACAACCTGAAAACAGCGAGTCCATCGGGTCCAGCCCAAGGGTCATGATGAAACGAGCTGAGGAACTCAAGAGTCAAGTTCCTATAAGTGTTGTTCCTGTCGTCAAACTGGTCCCACTGGAGTTGATGGCATAAAAATCTGACGCTTGGCTCTATCCCCAAGGCATCCATGCAGTCATGGTCAGGGTACCTGGTAGGAGCCATAGGGCGTCTCATGTGAACATAGTAACGCTCTCTCTGTGCATCATCTCTAAAGGCCACGTGCATGTCATCAGGGTTCTGCATTCTGTACAAGGTTAGCAAACAAGTCCTGAAAGCACATAAAACATTCAACCGTAAGTCCTGACATAATAAAATAAACAAAATAAAAAAATAAAGTAAAAATAAAAAGTACAAAAATAAGAAAAACCATGGGTTGCCTCCCAGGCAGCGCTTGTTTTACGTCATTAGCTCGACGACCGATATTTAAACATCATTGGAAGGATATGGTGGATCACTCAGAGTATGACGGGTGTATGTTGTTGGAATGTCACCTCCTGCGTAGGGCTTCAACCTCTGTCCATTGACTATGAACGGTTTACATGTTTGGTTCTTGATTTCAATAGCACCGGATCTCAGGATCTTAGATACTTCGAAAGGGCCAGTCCATCTCGAACGGAGTTTACCTGGAAATAGTCGTAACCTAGAATCGAACAGGAGAACAGGATCGCCTATTTTGAAGTCTCTTCTTATGATTCTTTTGTCATGCCAAGCTTTTGTTCTTTCTTTGTATATGATGGCATTTTCGTAGGCAGATTGTCTGAGCTCTTCTAATTTGTGGATATCAAGGATACGTTTCTCACCAGCTGTCAAGTAATCCAAATTCAAAGTTTTGATGGCCCAATAGGCCTTATGCTCCAACTCAAATGGTAAGTGACATGATTTTCCATAGACCAGTTGATAAGGGGTTGTTCCTATAGGAGTTTTGAAAGCGGTTCTATAGGCCCATAATGCTTCTTGAAGTTTCTGCGACCAATCTTTTCTAGATATAGAGACAGTCTTCTCGAGGATTTGTTTTATCTCCCTATTAGATACTTCCACTTGTCCATTGGTCTGTGGGTGGTATGGTGTTGCTACTCTATGCTTAACTCCATACTTGCTTAAAAGTTTATCAAATATTCTCGATATGAAGTGTGATCCTCCATCACTTATGACTAAACGGGGTGTTCCAAACCTGGGAAATATATAATTCTTGAATAATTTGATGACTACTCTGGTGTCGTTTGTGGGTGCGGCGATAGCTTCAATCCATTTAGACACGTAGTCAACAGCTACTAATATGTACTGATTTCCAAAAGATGGTGGGAGCGGTCCCATAAAGTCTATACCCCATACGTCGAAGAGTTCTACTTCTTGGATATTTCTTAACGGCATTTCATTACGTCTTGAAATATTTCCTGTGCGTTGGCATCTGTCACACTTGACAATGAAAGCATGGACATCACGCCACATAGTAGGCCAGAATAGGCCAGCTTGAAGAATCTTGGCGTAGGTCTTAGATGTGCTTGCATGTCCACCATAGGGTGCAGAGTGACAATGCTCAATTATATTATTTACCTCTTCTTCTGGAACACAACGGCGGAAAATGCCATCTTTACCTCTCTTGAAAAGAAATGGATCGTCCCAATAGAAGTTTCTCACATCACTATAGAACTTCTTCTTCTGGTGGTAGTTTAGATCAGGGGGTATGATGTCAGCGGCTAGGTAATTAACAAAATCTGCATACCAAGGTACATTGCTTATAGCTAAGGATTTATGAAATTGCTCATGAGGGTCTGGGTTATCATCTTCAATGGTTTCTAGTTGGGCTATCAGTCTATCGTAGGCAAAATCGTCATTTATGGGTACTGGATCAGGTTTCAGGTATTCTAGCCTAGATAGGTGATCAGCTACCACATTATCAGTGCCTTTCTTGTCACGGATATCCAAATCAAACTCTTGTAATAATAGAATCCATCGAAGTAACCTAGGCTTGGCATCCTTTTTGCTTAGTAAGTAACGAATGGCAGCATGGTCGGTGTAAACTATAATCTTGGCTCCTACTAGATAAGATCTAAATTTGTCTATTGCAAAAACTACAACTAGGAGCTCTTTTTCGGTTGTTGCGTAGTTGAGCTGTGCAGCGTCTAGGGTTCTACTGGCATAATAAATCACATGTAACTTCTTATCTTTTCTCTGACCTAGAACGGCTCCAACAGCATAATCACTGGCGTCACACATTATCTCAAACGGTTCCGACCAATCAGGGGGTTTCATTATAGGTGCTGAAATCAGAGCTTGCTTCAGAAGATTAAATGCTTCAGTACATTTTTCATCGAAGATGAACTCAGCATCTTTCATTAAAAGACCAGTTAAGGGCTTTGTTATTTTGGAGAAATCCTTGATAAAACGTCGGTAAAATCCGGCATGTCCAAGAAAACTTCTTATCTCCCTGATAGTCTTCGGCGGTTTTAGATTCTCTATGACCTCTATTTTTGCTTTATCTACCTCTATACCTTTTTCGGAAACTATATGTCCTAAAACAATCCCTTCGGTGACCATGAAATGACATTTTTCCCAATTTAGCACAAGGTTTACCTCCACACATCTCTCCAGGATTTTCTCAAGGTTGACAAGACAATTTTTGAAATCTGACCCACAAACTGAGAAATCGTCCATAAATACTTCCATGATTCCATCCAAATAATCAGCAAAGATAGACATCATGGAGCGTTGGAAAGTTGCAGGAGCATTACAAAGTCCAAAAGGCATTCTTCTATAGGCAAAGGTTCCAACTGGGCATGTAAAGGTAGTTTTTTCTTGATCTTCGGGGTGAATAGGTATTTGGAAGAATCCTGAATATCCATCTAAATAACAAAAGTAAGAGTGTCTGGCTAGGCGCTCCAACATTTGGTCTATGAATGGTAATGGGAAATGGTCCTTCCTAGTTGCTTTATTTAATTTTCTATAATCTATGCACATACGCCAACCTCCATCAGTTCTTTTTGCTACAGGTTCGCCCTTCTCGTTTTGCACGACTGTGATGCCTCCCTTTTTAGGTACTACATGCACAGGACTCACCCATTTACTGTCCGAGATCTGATATATTATACCTGCCTCTAGTAACTTAAGAACTTCAGTCTTAACTACAGTACTCATTATAGGATTTATTCTACGTTAGTGTTCTCTAGAAGGTTTTGAATCTTCTTCAAGCAAAATCCGATGCATGCATACGGATGGGCTTATTCCTTTTAGATCAGAGATCTTATATCCTAAGGCTGAGGGGTACCTACGTAAAACTTCTAATAATTGATCGGTTTCTTCTTGGTTTAAGGTAGCACTGACTATAACTGGACGGTTCATATCTTCATCAAGAAATTCATATCTCAGGTTTTTAGGCAGTTCCTCAAGTTTTACGGTCGGTTTTATAGGGCAAGGCATAGGATCTGGGGTTAGAGATAAACATTCGTGAAGGTTATCATCAATGTAGGGTGTTTTATAATTGTCATCTTCCAAAATAAGGGTTGATGGCAATTTTATAGATTCAGTTTCTTCTTCTTGTTCTAATTCCCTAATACATTCTTCGATGATATCTAAGGCATAACAAGAATCTCCTATCACAGGTGCCATAAGAAATTTTGACAATATAAATTCTATCTTCTGGCCACCTACCTCAAAAGTTAGTTTTCCCTTTTTAACATCTATTACGGCTCCAGCAGTCGATAAGAACGGTCTACCTAGGAGGATTGGTATGTCGTCATCTTCTTTAATGTCCATGACAACAAAATCAGTAGGTATAAACAGCTGACCTATCCTAACAGGGACGTCTTCAAGTATGCCTATAGGGTATTTAACGGATCTATCGGCTAATTGAAGTGACATCTTAGTAGGTTGTAATTCTCCTAAGTTTAATCTCTCACAAACTGCTAAAGGCATTAAGCTCACACTAGCTCCTAAGTCTAGAAAAGCTTTTTCGATGACATGATTCCCCAAAACACAAGGAATGGAAAAATTTCCGGGATCTTTATCTTTCTTTGCTAACCTATTTTCGGAAATAGAATTACATTCCACGGGTTTCGGATCTTCGAGTCTTCGTTTATTTGTAAGTATGTCTTTGAGAAACTTAGCATAAGAAGGTATTTGGGTGATGGCTTCTGTAAAGGGGATTTCTACGTGAAGTTTTTCTATAACCCTAACGAATTTTTGATATTGATTATCGATTTGGGTTTTCTTTAATCTTTGAGGGTAAGGTATTGGTGGTTTGTATGGCGGTGGCGGTACATAGGTTTTATTTTTAGGTTCTTCTCCTTTTTCTTGACTTTCCGGGGTTTCAGGCTTCTCTGGTTCCTTTTCCTCACTCCTCTCAGAAGTTTCGGGCTCACTTAGTCTAGGGTTTGAAGGTTCCTTATAAGTGGTTCCACTTCGTAGAGTAATGGCATTAGCTTGCCCTTTCGGGTTTTGTTGAGGTTGTCCAGGGAACTGTCCTCCAGGTGTAGTCTGTGGGGCTTGGTTTAACGCTACCTGAGAGATCTGGGTTTCAAGCATCTTATTATGAGTAATAATTTGATCAACCTTGGTTCCTAACTTGGTAATTAGTTCGTTAACATGGACGTTATGGTTCATGAACTCTTTGTTTTGTTGTTTTTGAGCAACGATAAAATCTTTTACAACTTCCTCAAAGCTCGGGCTAGGTGGTACAGGTTGCATAGGTTGATTTGTTCTAGGGGCTTGGTAACCTTGTTGTCTCGGAGGTGCGGTATTTTGGATAGGGTTATTATTTTTGTAGGAGAAGTTTGGGTGATTCCTCCATCCAGGGTTATATGTGTTTGAAAATGGGTTCCCTTGGGTATAGTTCACTTGCTCAGTGTTGGTTTCATTCAACAGATTGCATTCGGCGGATTGGTGTCCTTGCGTTCCACATATCTCACAATTCGGCGAAACTGCGGCAACAGTATTCGGAGTTGTACACATATGTTCGACTCTAAGGGCCAACGCGTCCATTTTAGCCTGCATCATGTCTATAGAGCTTAGCTCATGTATTCCTCCTTGGGCTTCCTTCTTTTCCACTGTCGCTCGTTCTACTCCCCATGATTGATGGTTTTGGGCCATATCCTCGATAAGGGCACTAGCTTCAGGGTAAGGTTTGTTCATCAGTGCGCCACCAGCGGCAGCGTCGATGGTCATTTTAGTGTTATAAAGAAGTCCATTATAGAAGGTTTGGATGATTAGCCAATTCTCTAGGCCATGGTGTGGGCATGCTCTTAATAGTTCTTTATATCTCTCCCAGGCTTCGAACAACGACTCTCCTTGGTGTTGGGTAAATCTAGTTATTAGGTTTCGAAGAAGAGCGGTCTTACTTGGGGGAAAATATCTAGCAAGGAAAACTTTTCTAAGGTCATCCCAAGTTGTTATTGAATTGGGTGGAAGGGAATCTAACCATGATAGAGCTTTATCTCTGAGGGAAAAGGGAAATAATCTTAAGCGTATTGCCTCAGGAGAAGCTCCATTCGTTTTAAAGGTGTCTGCTAATTGAAGAAAGTTTTTTAAATGTTGGTTCGGGTTATCAGTAGCGAGACCTGCGAATTGTCTCTGTTGCACTAATTGCAGCAGGGATGGCTTAAGTTCAAAATTATTGGCTGGGATAGCGGGGTTTACTATACTGGAACTAGGTTCCTCGTTTGATGGTTGGGCGAAGTCCTTAAGAGGTCTTAGATTTTGATCTTCGGCCATAGCTCTCCTATTCCTATGGAAAAATAAACGTGCGCGAGTGTAACGTTCAGGTTCAGCTAGAGGGTCTACTAAACTTCCGGCACTGCGAGTCTTTCGCATTGACCGGTGGGTAACAACCTTAGTCTAAACGGTATAACTACAGGGTAATGAAATTTGACGATATTGGTCCCCGGCAACGGCGCCAAAAACTTGATGCGTGTTTTTCGCAAGTGTACGAATCACGTCAAAGTAATATAAAAGATTATCGAATCCACAGAGACCAAGTGTCAATCTATCGTACCTGTTGTTATGGTGTTTATCTAAGGCAACTATTTTTAAGGGTTTTAGTAAGGGTGCAATGGTAAATAAAATTATAATTTTAAATAATAAATAAAAGACAGGCTCGAATGTAATTCACGTAATCAATGATAATCCAGTACTTGTTAATGGAACTACTTATGGGCAATGTTTTCTCCTTTGAAAAGAACTAATTTAACAGGAACTGTCGCTTTCGCGTATTCAGAACCGAGTTGTACTCTCTAATCAACCCCTCCTATTGTCACGGATAAAAAGGTGCGTACTGCGTTAGAGTAGTAAACCTATTTTTAAGAAATATAGTTTCTTAACAAAGTTGAAAAGTATTTTAACCTGGACTTCTTAGCAAAAAGAGGTTCTTACGAACCAGACTCTAAATCTCATAACGCGTCCGAAAATCGTTTTAAAATCTCTTTTCTTTTTAATCTAAAAACTCCTAATGAACTATACAAAGCGCTTTTGGCGGTTTTTGAAATAGTTAAAAACAATTACTTGAATTGAAAGATAAAATAGCCCTTAGGTGTTTCCACGAACAATTATACTGATTACTGGTTTAATTACGATCCTTACATTCTAACCTTTATGGGATTAGTTAGACATGATAAAGTAAATATTCTTTTTATAGTTTTTCATATGAGTAATTTAAAGCGAGTGCGGGAAATAAACAAAGTAAAGTGCGAGAAAATAAATAAAAGTAAAGCAATGCGGAAAAATAAAATACTGACTGGAATTAAAATGGCGGCAGGATTAACTTCCTCCAGAGTGCTCCAAAACTCGAACCACAGACAGATTACAGACTCGATCACTCGATTGCAGAGGCACCCCGATGTGGAATGGCAACTGCTTTATAACTGATATATGCCTAGAGAATTCTAATTCTGGATGAAGAAAAACGAAAATCTAAGGTCCTATTTATAGGAGAAACTGAAAGCGCGAAATGACCGGGACGCCCCTCCACTAAAAAGTGGAGGTTGTGGATTTTTGCCTTGTGGCGCCCGCCACAGGCCTATGGCGCCCGCCACGGTCCCTACAGGGGATGATGGAGTGGGGATCGTGGGTCTTGGAGGTTGAGGAGTGGTCTTGAGACGTGGCCACGTCATGGCTAACCCTATGGCGCCCGCCACAGTGGGTGCCGTAAGTGCAAAATGCTGAATTTCTAGGTTTTCGTCCGTTTTCACTCCTTTTTCGCTCCTTTTCCCGATTCAAGCTCCGATTATTATAAAAACCTGAAAACATAAGAAAACAAAGCAATAACAAAGCAAAACAACAATAAAAGCTAAGAATGCATGCGAAATCGGAGTCAGAAATACGGTGAATTTTAGGCGTTTGAAAGATCTCATCATGAAAGGCACTGCATTTACTGTCCGTCCCTGAGAAGCACAGAACATGATGAATAACTCCTCTTTAGATACTGCAGTAATATTTTCTTCTTTTCCAAACAAGGTGTGAGCTAGTATCTTATGGAAGTATCTGAAGGCTGGGTTGTGTATATCATTATTGTACATTCTGTCTGGTTCAGGGTGATAGTCGCCTGTGATTCTACTCCAGAATTGATCGAGTTGAAAATCAATATCGTCATCTTCTGCACTGATGAACACATGCGGTCCGCTATGGAATCCTAGGAGGTTAGCTAGTGACATCCGGCTATGGGTTTGGTCCATTCCAAACAATCGGAAGGTAATCAACTCTGTGCTGGATCCAAAACCATAATTGGGTATGTATCTGAAAGAACTAAGGAATTCATAGGTAAGATCCTTATAGGTAGCAAAACGTGTTTTCAGCGCAGTGTTCTCCCAACCCAGTTGATTGAACAGGTATTGAATGCTATCTGTGATCCCTAGTTTATCCATAGTAGCCTTATCATAATACAATGTTAAGGCGAATTCTCTTTCGGTCAGTGCTGCAAATCTCGCCTTTTGAGCTAGTCCTCGGAAGTGAACCTTTGTGAAGTCGTATTCGGCCATACTCGCAGGTAATTTGGAGAAAACAGAAGGAATGTTTTGAAGGCTTTTTAAAAATCCTGAAAAGTTTAAGACAGGAAATTGAAGTCAGGATTTTTAGAAACGAAAAGCGGTAGAAACAAAAGACAAAAGAGGAAAAATAAAATAGAATATGAAAACAAACGAAAGTAGAAAGTAGTAGTAATTATAAGTTTAGAATTTTTTGTTGGATTTTCAAAGTGGACTTTTAAAGAAAAATGAAATGCAATAACGAGGGAAATTTGGGTTGCCTCCCGGTAAGCGCTGTTTTTAACGTCTAAAGCCTGACGATAGCTTGGTGAGAAGCTATTCGGGTGTCTGAGCTGGAAGCTCAAGCAATGTTATATTGCTGACTTGAGGACTGTTGTCGTTCTTATTGTAATGTTTTAGACGTTGCCCGTTTACGATAAATGGTGCATTTGTCTTATCGGTAATTTCGACAGCTCCACTCTGAAGTACTTTAGTCACTTCATAGGGTCCAGACCACCTAGATTTTAGTTTACCTGGGAAGAGTTTTAATCGTGAATTAAAGAGCAATACGATGTCTCCCACACTGAATTGTTTCCTGGTTGAACGTTTATCATGCCACTTTTTAGTTCGTTCTTTGTAGATACGGGCATTTTCGTAAGCGTCAAATCGAAGTTCTTCCAACTCGTGTAAGTTCAAGATTCACTTTTCTCCTGCCTTGGTGTAGTTGAAGTTGAGTGTCTTAATGGCCCAAAAGGCCTTATGCTCTAACTCTACAGGGAGATGGCAGGATTTACCGTAAACTAATTTGTAGGGGGTGGTACCTATTGGTGTCTTAAATGCGGTCCTATAAGCCTATAAAGCTTCTTGTAGCTTCGACGACCAATCTTTCCTTGAGGTAGCGACAGTCTTTTCCAAGATCTGTTTTATTTCTCTGTTCGAGACCTCTACTTGTCCGCTAGTTTGCGGATGATAGGGTGTAGCTACTCGGTGTCGGACTCCATATCTAGAGAGAATTTTATCGAATATTCGTGATATGAAGTGAGATCCGCCGTCACTAATGACGAGTCTTGGTACACCGAATCTAGGAAAGATTGTGTTTTTGAAGAGTTCGATTACTACTCGTGTGTCGTTTGTTGGAGCAGCTATGGCTTCTATCCATTTAGACACGTAATCGACAGCGACGAGTATGTAGTTATTACCAAAAGAGGATGGGAATGGTCCCATGAAATCTATTTCCCAGACGTCGAAGATTTCTACCTCTAAGATTCCTTTCTGAGGCATTTCATCGCGTCGTGAGATGTTGCCAGTTCGTTGACATCTATCACACTTTTGCACAGCGATGTGAACGTCTTTCCAGAGATTAGGCCAGAATAAGCCGGCTTGGAGAATCTTAGCGCACGTCTTGGATGTACTAGCATGACCACCATACGGTGCTGAATGGCATTAGGAAATAATATTTTCTATTTCTTCCTCTGGGACACAGCGACGATATATGTTGCCGGCCCCTCTCTTGAAGAGTAGAGGTTCGTCCCAATAATAGTGTTTCAGATCGTGGAAGAATTTCTTCTTTTGCTGATAAGTAAGATCCGGTGGAAGCACGCCCGCAGCGAGGTAATTAACGATGTCAGCATACCAAGGTAATGTGACTTGGGCATAGACGGCTTCTACGGCTTTTTCGAATTCTGGATCTTCCGAGATTAAATTGGGTGTGTCACTTTATAATTTGGCTATCAAACGTTCGTACGGGAAATCGTCATTTATCGGTACTGGTTCATGTTTGATGCCTTCTATTCGGGATAAGTGATCTGCAACAACGTTCTCGATTCCTTTCTTATCTTTGATTTCTAAGTCAAACTCTTGTAGTAACAGGATCCATCTCAATAGTCTTGGTTTGGCATCCTTTTTGCTTATTAGGTACCTTATGGCAGCGTGGTCTGTGTATATGATAATTTTTGCTCCTACTAAGTAAGAACGGAATTTGTCAAGCGCAAATATAACTGCTAGAAGTTCCTTTTCTATGGTAGCGTAGTTCATTTGGGCAGGATCTAAGGTTCTACTGGCATAGTAGATAGCATGGAGTTTCTTGTCCTTCCTTTGTCCTAGAACTGCGCCTACAGCATAATCACTCGCATCGCATATGATTTCGAACGGTAGTTGCCAATCGGGTGGTTGCATGATTGGTGCGGTGATAAGGGCTGATTTTAATGTTTCGAATGCTTTTAAACAGTCGTCGTCGAAGACGAACTCAACATCTTTCATTAACAGGCCGGTCAGGGGTTTTGTGATTTTCGAGAAATCTTTTATAAATCTTTTGTAGAAACCGGCATGTCCTAAAAAACTCCGTATTTCTCGTACAGATTTTGGAGGTTGGAGATCTTTTATAATCTCTATTTTAGCTTTGTCTACCTCGATTCCTCTATCTGATATGACGTGTCCTAGAACTATTCCTTGTCGGACCATAAAATGGCATTTTTCCCAATTTAGGACGAGGTTTACTTTTACGCAACGTTCTAATACCATTTCTAAGTTCTGTAGGCATCCTTCGAAACTTTTTCCACATACCGAGAAATCGTCCATAAATACTTCCATGATGTCGTCTATGAAATCTGCGAAGATTGCCATCATGCATCTTTGGAAGGTTGCTGGAGCGTTACAGAGTCCGAACGGCATTCGGCGGTAAGCAAAAGTACCATAAGGACAGGTGAATGTAGTCTTTTCTTGGTCATCAGGATGGATGGGAATTTGGAAGAATCCTGAGTAACCATCTAGATAGCAGAAATATGAATGTTTGGCTAATCTTTCCAACATTTGGTCTATGAAGGGTAACGGGAAGTGATCTTTGCGCGTAGCCTTGTTAAGCTTCCTATAATCAATGCACATCCTGCTTCCAGTCACGACTCTTTTTGTTATTGATTCGCCTTTTTCGTTTTTAACTACTGTGACTCCTCCTTTCTTTGGTACGACATGAACTGGGCTGACCCATTCACTATCGGAGATCGGATAGATGATTCCTGCATCTAGCAATTTCTTTACTTCATCTCTGACTACAGTGCTCAGGATGGGGTTCAGTCTTCTCTGATGCTCTCGAGAGGTTTTAGAGTCTTCCTCTATTGTAATTCGATGCATACAGATTGAAGGGCTTATACCTTTTAGATCGCTTATGTTATAGCCTAAAGCGGTGGGTACTTCTTTAGGACTTCTAATAGCTTTTCGGTTTCTGGTTGTCCTAAGTCGGCGTTGACTATCACTGGTCTTTTTAGTTCATCGTCTAGGAATTCATATCTGAGGTTTTTGGGTAGTGTTTTGAGTTCTAAAGATGGGTCTTTGGACCTGGCATATGGTTTGAGGTCAGTGCTAAGCTTTCGCTTAGGCTGTCGTCTTTATACGGTTTACGCCAATTATCGTCTTCAGAAATGTCGGGTATTTGAATTCTTTATTATTCTGAATACGTGGTATCTTCATTTTCAAGTTCTCTTATGCATTCGTCAATTTCGTCTACTAAATAGCAAGTATCGTCTATTGCTGGTGCTTGTAAGAACTTGGTGAGAATGAACTCTATCTTTTCTTCTCCTACTTCGAATGTTAGCCTTC
Organism: Lathyrus sativus; assembly: GCA_963859935.3. Classification (NCBI taxonomy): domain Eukaryota; kingdom Viridiplantae; phylum Streptophyta; class Magnoliopsida; order Fabales; family Fabaceae; genus Lathyrus; species Lathyrus sativus. The sequence continues at coordinate 673,506,924 of OZ012739.1, forward strand.
CTTTCTTCACATCTATAATCGCTCCGGCTGTAACTAGGAACGGTCTTCCTAGGATAATTGGGGTTACAGTGTCCTCCTTGATGTCATGATTATGAAGTCGGTTGGAATGTAGAATTGTCCTATGCGTACTGGAACGTTTTCCAATATTCCGATTGGGTATTTCACTGATCTGTCAGCTAATTGTACGAACATTTTGGTTGGTCTGAGGTCTCCTATATTCAGCTTTTTTGCATATAGATAAGGGCATAAACACTGATACTGGCTCCTAAATCGCATAGAGCTTTGTCTATTACGAACTTTCCTATGACGCAGGGTATGGAGAAACTACCTGGGTCTTTTAATTTAGGAGGCATGCGGTTTTGAATAATAGCGCTACACTCCTGCAGTAGTGTAACTGTTTCATTATCCTCTATTTTTCTCTTATTCGACAGGATTTCTTGAGAAATTTAGCGTATGACGGCATTTGAGTTATCGCTTCTGTAAAAGGAATAATAATATTCAGCTGTTAAGGAGCTCTACAAATTTCTTAAACTGTCCTGAAGTTTTGGAGTTTATTAATCTTTGAAGGTAAGAAGGAATAGGTGGTTTATATGGCGCTGGAGGTGCTTGAGTTTTTTCACTTGCGGTATCCTCCTTCTCGTTGTCTTCCTTCTCCTCTGACTCGGATTCCTTTTCTGCTTGTTCAGTTGGTTTTTGTTGCATGGCTGAGTTTTCGGTCCTCGGATCGATCGGTTCGTCCAATTCTTTTCCACTTCTTAGAATCACAACATTTGCTTGGCCTTTTGGATTCTGTTCGGGTTGTCCAGGAAATGTGCCAGCAGGTGCGGCAGCAGAGGCTTGTTGTTGAGCCACTTATGATATCTGTGTTTCTAACATTTTGTTGTGGGTGGCTAAAGCGTCTACTTTTCCTGTTAATTGTTTAATTTGCTCGCTAGTGTGTATGTTTTGATTCAGGAATTATTTGTTTGTTTGAGCTTGAGTGGCTATGAATTTTTCCATCATCAGCTTGAGGTTTGATTTCCTAGGTGCATTCTGAGCAGATGGTTTCTGATATCCTTGCGGAGCAGTAGGCATTTGCAATGCATTTTCGCTTTTGTAAGAAATGTTTGGATGATTTCGCCAACCTGGGTTGTAGGTATTTGCGTAAGGATTTCCTTGAGCATAACTTACCTGGTCTGGTGGGATTCCGGCTAGCAATGGGCATTCGGGTGCATTATGAGTGGTGCTTCCGCATAACTCGCAATTTGGAGTTACTGCAACGACAGTTGCAGTGAGGTTAACGGTCAGACTATCGATCTTCTATGCTAGAGCATCTACTTTAGCATTGAACTTTTCAAGGCTGCTGATCTCGTACATCCCACCTTTCGCTATGGTTTTCTCTATTGGAGTGCGTTCACCTCCCCATTGGCAATGGTTTTGTGACATGTTTTCTATTAATTGATAGGCTTCATCGTATGGCTTATCCATAAGTGCACCGCCCGCGGCAGCGTCTATTGTCAATCTAGTATTGTATAGAAGCCCATTATAGAAAGTATGGATTGTCACCCAGTCTTCTAGACCGTGGTGAGGACATGTTCTCATCATGTCTTTGAATCGTTCCCATGCTTCGTAAAGAGATTCAGTATCTTTCTGTCGAAATCCGTTGATTTAAGCTCTAAGCATAGCAGTTTTGCTTGGCGGAAAATATCTCGCTAAGAAGACGTTCTTCAATTGCTCCCACGTCGTAACAGAGTTGGATGGTAACGATTGTAACCATGTCCACGCTCTGTCTCTAAGAGAGAATGGGAAAAGACGAAGTCTTATCGTGTCTGGAGTTACTCCATTTGCTTTCACTGTGTCTGCGTATTGTACAAACTTCGTTAGATGTTCGTTCGGATCCTCAGTTGCGTTTCCTGAGAATTGGTTTTGTTGTACAGCCGACAACAATGATGGTTTCAGCTCAAAATCATTTCGGGTAATAGTTGGGGCAACAATGCTACTTCTAGGCTCCATCTGAGAGGGTGTAGCGTATGCCTTCAGCGGTTTGTTTGGAGGTCCTTCAGCCATCTCTGGTTCTTCTTCTTCTGATCTGGGAATGGGAGTGAGACGTTCGGGAGTGTTATGTTTGAGTTGTTTGAGTTGGTACTCAATGATTCTACTTCTTAAATGTAAGAAGCGTTCTAGTTCTGCGACTGAAGGTTTTACGATATCGCCTTGCGGGCGATTTCTTGGCATACAATCGACAGCACTAGTAAAGGAAAAATGAAAATTGTTAACCTAGTCTATACGGCGTAACAGAAGGTTACACTATTGACTAAACGGATCCCCGACAACGGCGCCAAAAACTTGATCGCGACTTTCTATGTCTAATACAACCTAACTGCAAGTGCACAGTCTATCGCGTAGTAATAATAGATATCGATCCCACAGGGACTCGTAATCAAACTAGTGTTCTCGGGAGTTACTATGTTTAGCTAGGTAGAATATGTTTAAGGGAATAAGATTGTCACTAAAAGGGAACTAAGAATACTATTTAGATTATAAATGATTGAATCGATACGTAGTAATTGTGTTCTTCAGGGATTTGATAAGTTACTGGTGTATGAAATAATTTTCAAAGTTTATTTAAGCAGAAAATGGAGATTTGAAGACTCTTGCCTCACGATGGTTATTGACGCTAATCATAATCCTAAGGGCCAAACATACACTTTCGTATCCCGTTCGGAGTTAAAATTATTTTTTGGAAATCTCTAAGTTCTAATTCATTTTAAAGTGCTTTCGCTGTTATTAAAACAAATGCCTAGTGTTTACTATCTGACCTTACCGCAGCTTTCGCTTGTTGGTTCGTATCTTAATTAATTTCCCACTTTCGTGGCAAAACTACTTTTAAATAAGTTCTCGCTTTCGCGACGAAGTTTATTCAGTGAATCAATTTTAAACACTCAAACCATAAATTACTTTTATGAAAAGAAAGTTTTTCAACCAGTTGTTATCAAATCCCATTCGAATTATTACTACATATCGATTACCTAAGTTTAGCTAGACATGGATTTGGGAAAGATAAAACATAAATAAAAATAATAAATAATGATTTGCATTATAATAAAACTGAAATCGATTGTAATGAGAAACCTGTAAATATTCCAATTGGCCTTTGGGTAGATCCTCAACAAATGTTGGCAGGATTCTGATCTCTAATGCCAATTTGATCGTACAGTACAAGTAGAAATTATAGAAGAATGGAAATGGAATACAGGAAAGGTAAAGAGAAACAAATAAGAATATTGCTGGAAAATAAGCTCTGGAAATAAATTCGGCAGCACTTCGTGGTATGAATGCAGTACCCTTTCTGAAGTGCCCTGCTTCCCTTTTTATAGAAGTGGAATCCCAATGGTTATCCTTGAAGGTGATGGACTTTGAGGCAGATAATTTAGGGAGTCATGGTCCACTCTGTGGGAATTGGAACTGATTCTTTAACGTGTAATTGAAGTGGGGCGTTTTTGCCTGCATGACGGTCGTCACAAGGTGTGACGGTCGTCACCCGTGTGACAGTCGTCATGAAGCTGTGACGGTCGTCACATCAGCAAAAACAACTTCTTGCGCTTTTCATTGTGTTTTCACTCCTTTTTCGTCCATATTTCATCTGAGATTGCTTCTTTTCTTCATGTTGCCTTGTTTAGACGTGATCGTTGAATACCTGCAAAACATCAGACAAATACACGGAAATAACCCGAAATCGGATCGAAAACGGTTAGACTTTAGTTGAATTATGCATAAAAATATCTATATGATTTTGTGTTATCAACAGTGGTCCAAGAGCTTTTCACGTTGAGAGTAGTGTACCAAAAAGGTCTGAGCCTTTTTGTCTTCACATCATATGACCTTTCCTAGAAGAAGAATGCACAGAGAAATCCTTTTTGTCTGTGTTCTTGTGTCTAGCATAAATAAAGAAAGAGTCGTTTGGTTATTCCAATAGACATAATCTTTGAATTCTTCTTCAATAATTTTCAGCAAGAATCATCAGAGTCTAAATTGGTCAGAGCCTTCTGATGTTCATCAGAGTTTTGCTGAATTAGAGTCTTTGCAGCAAGTGTGCTTTCAGCGTGTATAAGTTCAGAGCAGAGTTTTGGGTCAGATCCTCAGTACTGGCAGCGTTAGTACTATCAGAGTCTTCTGAAGTAACTGTGCTTGAAACTCTTCATACAGAATTCTTCATTGCTTCAGATGCTTCTGGCTTTTGCTTCAGATTCTTCTGCAGCTTCTGCTTCAGATTCTTCTGTAGCTTCTGCTTCAGATTCTTCTGGAGGCAGCACTCAGAATCTTCTGGAGGCAGCGTTCAGAATCTTCTATGAGATGCTTCTGACGCTTCAGAGCCTTGCATATTTCTTATGTTCAGATCTAATTTGCTTCTGGAGTAATATTTACTTTAACATCTGCAGCAAACATTCTCAAGCAAATTTTAGAGTATATAATTCTTTAATACAAAATTTCATAATAGTTATCATTAAAACATAGAGATATTATTAAGAACTAATCTGTGTTCTAACACGGTTTTGCTTGTGGAAAATGGAGGGAGACACGTGTCACCTTATGAATGATGGATCCATGCATTTAAGACAAGTGGCGGAAGGAGATTATGTTGGAAGTTATTTTTTATTACTATAAATAGAGTGTCTTAGACACATCCAAAGTGTGTTGTAATTTACTATTTGTGCAAGTCACTCCTAAATTTACTCAAAGTATCCGAATGTAGAGAAAAGAGTATCAAGGAGAATGTATGTGATGTAAACACGCCATCTTTTAAACTTAATGCAATTTATTTGTTTTTACTTTAAGTTTACAAAGTCTTTTACTGCCTTTATTGTCCTTGCCTTTTTTTACTCTTTACCTTACTTCTTTTCCCCTTACGCAATTCTTTTCTCTTCGCCCTCAAACTAAATTCACCTTTACCAACAAACTTTCTTCCTTTTTATTAGAAGCCTTATTTTACCTGCAAATCAACCCGTAGTCGAATAGATGTTCTTTTAGGATTCTGCTTATCCCAACCTTATTCGAGTGTGGAACTTGGATAAAGTCTTAAAACCAAAAAAAAAATCTTTTAGCACATGTCCTAGGATCAATCTGATCGATCCTGTGAGTCACCAAAGTTAGATTTGGAAGATCATCGGTTGTTTTCCGATTTTCAAGGGAAACAAAATGGCACGCCCAGTGGGACAGTGCTAGGAAATCTATTTTATAAAACTAAACTTATAAAAGATTCTGCAGTCTTACTGGTCCTTTTTTTCGTAAGAGGGTACACTTTTATGTTACTGAGAAGTGGTAAAATTACCACTGTAAATGAAAAGACGCGATCAAGACGAAGCAGTAAGAACATGGCTACGGATACAAACCAGCCAGATAACCCCAACCAACGAGGAGACGGTTCCATCGAAGGAATAAGAGACGAGGGAGTTCCCCCTCCGATACCATCAACCGGAGAATAAACGGTGCTTCCCGTGAGGCCAGTGCCGACGCCTTCAGCGCTTGGAGTGGGATCGACAGTGATAAGGCCTTATACTCAACCAATGTTGGAATACATTGGTCACCAGACATCGAATCCTCAGATTGTGTTAGGAGGGAGTTCGACGTCCAGGCAGTTTGTGCCTCCTGCTTTTCACAGTCACCTAGAAACCCTTCATATGGGATGCCCACTGCTATGATGCAAGGGCTCCAAAGTGCACCCCCTATATTTTCAGATCAGGCGATGGCTTCGCCACTGCAAGGGTCGGGGTCAGGTGTGAACATGAGTCAAAACCCCCAGAGTTTAGGGTATTCGACACAAGGCCCCAATTTGACCAACACGTCAGTTGCGTGTTTGAGACAGCAAATGGATGAAAGTAACCTACAGATGGTTCAGACTTTGTCACAAACCATGGGTGAAATATTTCAGCCATTAATCCAAAATACAACCAGACCAACCAACAATTGGCGGTACAATTAACAAGATTGGCTGAATTCATGGGGGTGCCTCCCTTAGCCAGAAATCAAGCCGCAATAGCGAACACCCCGTGAGATAACCTGACGAATGTGATAGAAGTCGACGTAGGAAACCAAGGAAGGGTAGTCCCTCCGGTAGTCGAAGAGCTTAGAAAAGAGTCGTTGCAGAACCAACCCCGTGGCTTGGGAGAAAGAAATCCAGGGGTGGTGGTTGTGAATCGAAACCAAGACGCAGACAAAGTAGTCCAGCATGTTCGTCGAAACAACATAGCCGTAGACAATAATCTAGCGGCCATGGTCGAGAGAATTATGGCCAGAAATGGGTTAAACACCGGTTTTACTAGGCCAAATTACACTTCACCTATAGTAGACTATATCCTTCAGGCAGAGTTACCTCCTAGGACAAAAGTACCTAAGTTCACTAAGTTCTCAGGAGATACGACGGAATCCACCGTCGAACATGTGGCTCGTTACTTAAGTGAGGCTGGAGAGATAGCGAACGACGAAAGCCTTAGGATAAAATACTTCCCAAGTTCTCTTACTAAGAACGCATTCACCTGGTTCACGACGATTCCCCCTAACACAATATGTAACTGGACCCAGTTAGAGCGTTTGTTTCATGAACAGTTCTATATGGGCCAGACTAAAATTAGTTTGAAGGAGCTAGCTAGTGTGAAGTAAATTCTCTGAACCAATAGAGGAGTACCTTAATAGGTTCCGCTTGCTTAAGGCCAGATGCTTCACGCAGGTCCCTGAACATGAGTTGGTCGAAATGGCCGCTGGCGGTCTCGACTACTCTATTAGGAAAAAATTGGACACCCAGTACCTAAGGGACATGGCCCAATTAGCCGATCGGGTTCGGCAACTCGAAAGACTTAAAGACGAAAAGGCTAAATTCAATAAAAATAAAAGATAGCTTTTGTCGAATTCAATGATAACGTCGAAGGTCTGGGTGACGAGTCCATGAGTTTCGACGATGGCGAAGTGGATCTTGCTGAACTCAAGCAAGGGCCACCTTACCTATGCAAAGTATTAGCTCCTCTACAAGGAAGAGTTATGTCGAATCTGAAAAGAATGATAGGTTCCCAAAGAAAACATATACCTTTGACATCACAAAATGTGATGAAATCTTCGATTTGTTAGTTAAGGATGGACAAATGATAGTGCCTCCAGGCGCCAAAATGCCATCCATAGAGCAAAGGAAGAAAAGAGGGTTTTGTAAATATCATAATTTCTTGGGTCATAAAACATCTCAATGTTTTCTTTTCAGGACCTCGTTCAGAATGCGATCCAAAAGGGACGTCTAAAGTTCAGAGAGAAAGCTGGTGCCAAATGAGGGTCGACTCAGATCCTCTACATACGGCAGACGCAAACTACATGGAGCCAGTCGAGGCTAATATGATCGAAGTTGTCAGCGGTTATGACTTCTCAATCGAAGTAACAGAGGCTGCTGGCGATCCCATAGACGAAGCGGTGATGGCGAAGGATACCATCAATTTCGGACAGGAGAGATGTGTCGAAATGGAAGTTGATAGTTGTGACCAGAGGGGTGAAACCAAAGGCCCAAGCAACAAAAACAATCTGGGTTGGGATATAGTGACCAAGGAAACAGTTGATGACTTCGTTAAGATCGATGAAGCTACCAAAGGCGTGGAGTTAAGTTGAAATGCTTAACTTGGCCAAAGAAATTGAGATTAACATGGTTCAAATCACTCAGCATGAGGAGGTAGCGGATAGTGAGTCAAACTACCAGGAAACAAACACAAGGGAAGCCTACCCAGAGCAAGAGGAATCCATCGTTTCTTTCCTTCACCGCTTCCAGCAAAAGGGTTCTAGTGTAATGCTCTGTCCCCGATGCAGCACCATATTCGACAAGAAGGCTGCACAAAATTAGAGGGGACACGAAGGTTGAAGCAAGAAAGCGAAAGGCCAAGATTCGACCCTCGAAGAGGCCTCCAGCAGAGATCTAACCCTCGCATAAGGCCTTTGATGAACAAGTCCACTAGCTTCAAACCCAACGCTGAGGCCACTGATGGAAAGTGGACGAAGCCTAATGAGAACAAGCAGCAAGGACATAAGAGATGGAAGAATTTCGAAGTACAAAGGGGATCCTTGTTAAGCTATCGAAAAGAATTTCAGTCTTCGAAGGCTGCTCATATATCAGAAAATTACAAAGGGAAAAATCCCATGTCTCGATCCCAATGGAGACGTGAGCAGAGAAGAAGGAAGGCACATAGAGAAGGTACACACAAAGACCAACCACAGTCCAGCACCAATAATCCTACAAAGCAGGAAGGTCGAACGGAATCTCTTGGGAAGACACCTGCAGGAAGAAAGTTATTTCCAACACGGATGGAAGAACAAATAAAGTCGGTCGATGATGAAATGACCGATAACTTTGATGAAGATTCTGATGATACGTTGGATATTCTAGTCAACATAGTATCAGTGATGCCCAGGAGTTCGACATGGTTTCAGTAGTCGAGAACTCAGACGCCTATACGGACTGGGAAATAACGGCTTATAAGCCGGTGTGCTATTATGTAATGAACAATGCTGCGTCGAGGAGCAAAATGCTTTTTTGAACGGCCAACGGAGGCGAAGAAAAACCATCTAAAGCCTCTTTATATCACAGCACAAATAGAGAAGGTCTCAGTCAACAAAATATTGGTGGATTGCGGCGCTACAGTGAACTTGATGCCGCATTTCTTGCTAAATAAAATTGGGAAAAGTGAGACAGACACCAAGCCACACAACATGGTGTTATCAAATTATGAAGGGGAGATAGGTTCGACTATGGGGGTCATTCAGGTAAATGTCACGGTCAGAACCATCACCTGTTCGACTGTCTTCATGATGGTAGAGACCACCGCCAATTATAATCTATTACTTGGAAGAGAATGGATCCACGGAGTGGGGGCAGTGCCATCGTCCATGGATCAGAGGATTGCTATCTGGCGACCAGGTGGTATTGTCGAAAACATCGAAGCAGATCAGGGATACTTTAAAGCACCTGTAAATCAAATTACTAGAGGACAGTTTGACAAACATTTGGCCAGTATAGGGCCATGCGAACCAGTAGACTTCGACTTTACACCTAATGACGAAGTGTATTGTTCATTGTATCTGCATCCCGTCGAAGGATTCCGATGGGACAAGGAGGTTCTAGAGAAAGGTTACCATACCTTGGCGAACTTCCTGTAGACCCCACTGGATGGGGAAGTGAGTTCGATGATGATGACTGAAGCCGCAGCGCTTCAAAAGATTTCGGCCTACGTGGCCGAGACTAAACTACAAACGGCCTTGGAGGCCGCTAATAATAAAATGGCTGAAGAAGCCAATGAAAAATCCAACCAAGCAGGTCCAGTTAGGTATTTTGACCCTAAGATTCAATATGAGGGGCAAAGACTCGACGCCATATACGACGATGAGCCTTTGGGTTTCGAAAAGGACCCCCTGGCCAGCGATGTCAAAATATTGGCGCAAGATCCACTGGAGGAAGTTGACTTGGGAGATGGAGCAATCACAAGGCCATTGGATGGATATTCTGGTTACAACCAGATTTTCATAGCTGAGGATGATGTTCCTAAAACAGCGTTCTGTTGCCCAGGGGCCTTAGGCACGTACGAATGGGTAGTGATGCCTTTTGGCCTAAAGAATGTTGGGGCAACGTACCAGCGGGTAATGAATTAGATTTTTCATGACTACATTGAGTCCTTTATGCAAATTTACATTGATGACATTGTGATAAAATCTGTGTCAGGAAAGGCTCATGTGGAACACCTGCGCAAATCCTTCATGAGAATGAGGAAATTTGGACTCAAGATGAATCCCTCAAGTGCGCATTCTGTGTGCAAGCAGGAGATTTTTTGGTTTCGTAGTCCACAAGAAGGGGATCAAAATCAACCAAAACAAAAAGAAGGCCATCATGGAAGCGAAAGCGCCATCCAACAAGAAGGAACTCCAGTCCTTGCTGGGCAAAATAAATTTCCTAAGAAGGTTCATATCGAATCTCAGCGGAAAAACACAAGTTTTTTGCCATTACTTCGAGCTACCAAGGAGAAGTTTGAATGGACGAAAGATCAGCAAGAGGCCTTCGACAAGATCAAAGAATACCTGACTCATCCTCCAGTCCTTACACCTCCGCGTCGAACCAAAAACATGAGATTGTACATATTAGCATCAGACAAAACTTTAGGGAGCATGCTTGCTCAAGAGGATGAGAGTGGCGTCCAAAGGGGAATTTGCTACCTTAGTAGAGTTCTAAATGATGCAGAAACTAGGTATAGTGAAATAGAGAAATTATGTTTATGTTTGTATTTCTCATGTATGAAGCTGAAGCAGTATATAAAACCAGTTGATGTTTATGTGTCTTCACATTTTGATGTTATTAAGCACATGTTGTCCAAACCTATTTTGCATAGTCGAATCGGTAAATGGGCACTAAGCATTAACTGAGTATTCATTGACTTATAGACCGTTGAAAGCGGTCAAAGGATAAATAGTGGCAGAATTTATTGTTGACCATTCTATAAATGAAAATACCCTGAACTTTGTTGAACTAGAGCCTTGAAGCTATATTTCGATGGGTCTAGTCATAAGAACGGGACAGGCATATGTCTAATGATCATTTCTCCTGACAAAATTCCAACAAAATTCAAGTATAGGGTCGAGGGCTTATGTTTTAATAATGAGGCTGAATACAAAGCTTTGATCGCCGGACTTGAAATTTTGTTAGAATTGGGGGCAACCCGAGTCGAAATAATGGGAGATTCAGAGTTAGTTGTAAAACAGCTAACAAAGGAATATAAATGCGTCAAAGAAAATCTCATCATGTACTTCTTAATAGCTAACAGACTGCTCAGAAAATTTGAATTCTATACCATTTGACACATACCACGAATACACAATCAGATAGCCAACGACCTGATGCAAGTTGCCTCAGGATACAGGGTCTCGAAGGAGAACTTACAGGAGGCAATTGAGGTCAGAGGCAAGGTGGTGTTCGTGGGCTTAAGACCATCAGAAATAGAGATCACGAAATTTGGCTACGCCGACGAGGAAACCTTTGAGATTTTTACAGTCGAGGGTCTGTCAGACAAAGACTTGAGGAGACCTCTGGTCGAATACCTTCAGAACCCTTCATCAACTACAGAGCGAAAGTAAAGATACCAAGCATTAAGCTACGTCCTGTTGGGGAATGATTTGTTTAAGAAAACTTCTGAGGGAGTTTTACTCAAATGCCTCAGTGAATCTGAAGCATACTTAGCATTGTCCTCAGTCCATGGTGGGACATGCGGAGCGCACCAAGTGGGCCATAAGATGAATTGGTTGTTGTTTCGCCAGGGGATGTACTGGCCTACGATGCTGAAAGATTGCATTGAGTTCGCCAAAGGTTGTCAGGAATGCCAAATTCATGCCGGCATACAGCATGTCCCAGCAAGCGAGTTTCATTCCATAGTCAAGCCATGGCCATTTAGAGGTTGGGCTTTAGACCTTATAGGAGAGATTCGACCAGCATCTTCCAAAAATCAGAAATACATTCTGGTAGGGATAGACTACTTTACCAAGTGGATCGAGGTTATACCTCTGCCAAAGGTAGACCAAGAAGACGTTCTCGAATTCATCCAGAAGTATATCATTTACAGGTTTGGCCTACCAGAGACAATAACGACAGATCAAGGGTTAGTATTTACAGGTAGGAAGATGCAAGAGTTTGCTAAAGAAATGGGATTTAAACTCCTTACCTCATCACCTTACTATGCCCAGGCCAATGGCCAGGTCGAAGCGGAAAACGAAGTAATAATTGGCATGATAAAGAAACAGATTGGAAGCAAGCCTAGGAATTAGCATAAGACATTGGATCAAGTCCTATGGGCATGTCGAACATCCCCGAAGGAAGGAACCAACACTTCCCCCTATCGACTTACTTTCGAACACGACGCAGTGTTGCTAGTCGAGATACACATACAGTCAGTAAGAATTCAAAGACATCATGAAATCCCTCGAGAGGTTTACTAGGACATGATGCTTGATGAGTTAGTTGACTTAGACGAAGAGAGAATAAAAGCTCTAGAACTCTTGAGAAGACAAAAGAGGAGAGTGGAAAAATCATATAACAAGAAGGTCAAAGCGAAGACTTTCCTGGTTGGAGATTTGGTATGGAGGGTAATCCTGCCTATGGATCGAAAGGCAAAATCCCTAGGTAAATGGTCCCCGAAGTGGGAAGGACCATTCCAGAAGGTATTCTTCAATGGGGCATATGAAGTGACAGAGCTGAGCAAGGATGAGAGAGTATTAAAAGTGAATGGCAAATATCTAAAGAATTATAAGCTTGCACTTCGAGAGGTGAAAATATCAACAGAGTAATTATAAAAGATAAAACGAAGCCATAAATGGTAATTTAAACATGCCAAAATGGCCCAATGTCTTACAAACAGGAGAAATGGCTCGTAAAGGCCAGTATAATCTACTCTATTACAAAAGCCCAACAAATCAAAAAGGAAGATTCGCCTTCATCTTAAGGTAAGTCTACTTTTGAAGTTCGAGGCGGCTGTGGCATTGAGCTTTATCTGCCTTTAGCTAGGAAACTTCAGATTCTAAACGACGGGCTTCCTCAGCATAGGTGATGGCGTGTTCAAGTTCAGCTATTAAGGAGGCATTGTCGAAAGAAGATAACTCAATATTCCTTTTCTTAGCCTTCGCTATCTTACTACAGAGCTTTTTAATTTTTCGTTCCCAACAGGCGATGTTCGCCTCGTTAGTCAGAACCTCCTGTTTATTCTTTTCCTTGGTTTCTTCCAACTCATCAATTTCCCCCTCAGAATCTACAACGGTGCTCCAAGCGGCAGCTTCGCTGCCAGCCTTTGTTTCAATCTCATCCTCTATCTGGGGCAGCAGCCGATAGTCTTTGTAAACTTGCTCGATCAGGATATCAACCTCTCGAATAATGCTTGCAGCCTCAGGAGTAAGGGATTTGATGTCCACTTTCTGAAGGAGAGCTTTAAGGGGAAGATGGCTAGCAGGGCCCATCTGCAGGAGGGTAAAGAGATCCCCTTTGAAGATTTTTTGTTTGACCTTGTCGAGGGCACTGTCAGTTGGGGGCTTCGAGGTTTGCCCTTCAGAAGTCGAAGTGCTGAGCGTACGGCTGGAAGAACGGCTTCTCCTACTCAACAAGAGCCTGATATATTGTCGAGGGTTGGAAACCTCCAGCGCATCTAGTTCAGCGGGAGTCAGTTGAGTTTCGTCTGGGAAAGAGCTTGTTGGGATTTCTTTTGGGATAGGAGGAACGTGAATCCTTGCTGTTTCAACAGTTTCAGGTTCTTTGACAGAAGTATCCACAATTGGCGTTTCTTTATTTTTGTTGTCTTTGATCTCATCAACATCTTCCTCCATGGCATCCCCGCTGCCTTTGTCATTAGATTCATGCAATTCAGGTTGGGCCTTAGCCTGATCCTCAATGGCTTGACTACCTTCGACAGCTGTTTCATCCATAGCTACTGTCTCACCCAAAAGGGAGTTGGTCGTATCAGCCGAAGTTATTTTCTCCTCTGAAGCATCGACCTTATCGTCCACTATGATAGGATCAGCCTGAGGATGGTCATCTTCATGATCAGACCCGTTAGTCTGAGACTGTTGGGTAGTAGTCTTTGCAGGAGATGGAGGGGCTATGAAAGAATCAGGTTTATTAATTTCGCCAAGTGAACTCACACCAGAACCCAAATCAGAAGTGGGATGATAGGTAGGCTCACCTTGGCTATTCAAAGAGTATAGCGACAGAGGAATCGCGGTGGGATTAGATCTTGAAGTGCCAGCATCATCCTAGAAAAAGTAGACATTAGACAAAGATTCAACGCAAAGACCCAAGGAAAGGTGGATGAGTAACATACCTTGACAGTTTCGTCAGCAGGGCTCGAATTGTCACTTTCCATAGGGACAGCCGCTTGAAGCGAAGCATCCCCTACAGGAGCAGGAGTAGGTTCTGGAGGAGGATTGGTAGGGTGAGGTGTGTTGGTCACAACAGGAGCAGTAGGAGCAGGTGGAGCATCTGGAGTATCTACATCATGAATAAGCTTTCTTTTTCGTTTCACCTGAAGACTCTCACGAGGAGACTCGTCTTTATCATCAGAATCAAGAATAATTTGGGGAGAAGCCCTTTTCAATCTCCTTTGAGGAGTAGGTGGTTTTCGACTAGCCTGAAAAACAACATGAAATGGTGAGATCGAGTAAGGAGATCGAGATAGTAAAAGCTGCGGAAGGTTACCTTTTGACCTTCGTCCTTGACTTCAGTCCTGGTCGTTCGGGCAGCACGTTTTGGGGAAGCTAAAAATAGAGGATACTTAAAACAGTTAGCAGCAATAAAGCTCAGAGAAGGAAGTCCAAATCAAAGGGGGGTGAACCTTCAAGAATGTAGGATTCGATGCGAACATCTTCGATACTGACATGAAGGTGACCTTTAAACGTATCGAGTGTATGTTTAGTCGGAACCACCCGCTGTGCCTTGGGCTTAGACTGCTGTCGAAGAACTTTTATAGCATCCCCACAGATAAACCAATCTGGAAATGGAGGGGCAAGAGCCACGCCAAAACCAGCAGTTGGCAATCGAGGGATTTTTGGGGGGAAAAGTTTAAAGGCAACCTCATACCGTTTCTCACGAGGAACAGAAGAGGGAATCTTAAAACTATCCAGTTTTTTGGAAAATTTTTCTTTTAAGGTAACAACACCCTCGCAGATGGTTCGACTAACATCATCTGGTCGATAGGCAGTTTCGAAATATTTCTGTAAGGCTTGGATCTCTTTGATATGAGTGCACGTACCTTTCTTGACCTTCTCCTGCACATCAATAAAAGCTTGGTCAATCAAGGGAGTAAAACCTAGAGCATCGAGAAATTCTGAAGCGTAATGCTTCGACCACCAGTCATAGAAATTTTGAGAACAAAAATAAGAGGGTTCAGAGTGAACAGGCGTGAGGTAGGACTTGTGAGCATGGCGTGCCAGTTGCGTCAAACAATCCAGAGGAGAGAGCACAGTAAAAGGAAGAATGACATATGACTTCTTATCATACAAACATTTGGGCAAGGTTTGAATCAACCCAAATTTTCTAGAAACCAAGTTAGGCTGATATACCAACAGGATGGAGTGGCCTTTTACGAGGTTTAGTTTGTGGACCAGTAGACGGGGAATGAGGAACCTCTCCCAGATCAGCTTCGACTCCTCCTCATGTTTCTTTAAGGGAGCGGGGAAGGGTCTAGTGAACCATTCTGGCCCACATTTTCGTTCTGCGAAAGGAGCCATGTTTGCGGTAAACTCATGCCATTTTGTGAAAATATGAACGAAGCTAGACAAGTTGGATCAAAGGGAATGACCTTCTTCACTAGGAGTAAGTTGAGCCAGGCGAGGCCACTCGACTTCCCTCTCAGCAACTGTAAGTGAACGTTCATCAACTTCACCTTTGTTGGGGAGACTGTGCTCGAACGTGGCATTAAGCCACAGCTGAAGAAGCCAGAAGGGGCCCGACAACAGCAAGTTTCCATGACTGTCAGGATCTTTCAGTTTACCTACACCTTCGTTTAAAGCTTCATAGAGACTAGCCAGGATCATTTCACTGAGACAAATGCCTCTCTTCAGGTGCAGTTGGTTGGCCAGGACCAGATACTTTCTCGCCACCTGCAAAGATTTGGTACAAAATACACAGCGGGATAACCACATGGCCAAGAAGGCTATGTGCTCTTCATCCTCAACAGAGGTACTAGTTTTTTTATGGTAGTGTTGGACAAAAGTTGTATAGGTGTGTTTAGTATTGGCAAAACCAATACTGTCATGACTATCGATCTCGGGATCATAAACGAGGCGATAGGGTTTTAGGCCTACAATGGCAGCTATGTCGAGCAAAGTGGGTGTCATCATCCCACAAGGAAGGTGAAAAGTGTTGTGTGTCCTATCCCAGAAGAACAAGGAGGAGGCCAACATTAGAAGGCAGTACGAAGGGCCTACCTTCGACATCATAATCAGATCGTAAATCCCTGTTTCCTTCCATTCAGGAGCTTTTACCTTCTCTATTTTCGTCAGCCAGTTAAGATAGAGTTCAGAATCTTTGAAATAGGGGGTGGCCCTAAACAATCTGGCCCCGTCTTGAAGATACTTAAAGTCCACGTTGAATAGGCTCAGGTTGTCAGGACCATCAATGGAAGCTTTGTTGAAGTTTCTTTGCCCTAGGAGTTTAGTGGTTCTGTAAGAAGGGAAGAAATCTTTGATGGCGGAATAATCGAGACCGGGAGGGGGTAAAGGCCCAGACATGGATAAAGGCCTCCCAGCAACATTAACAGGGATGATTACCTGAGATTCGTAGATGTGTCATTTTTCCTCCGTCAGGGGCTCCCGGATGAATTGTTGATTTTTTATCACCTAAGGGCCGCTCAAACTAGCAAAGGGAGGAAGTACGGGTGCAGAAGTTTGTCCTTTAGGTTGTGCTCTCTTTTTCTGATGATCGGCCATTGTTGAAAGAAATAAGGGTTGGTTGGTTGAGAGCAGAGAATTAGAGAAAAAGCAAGGAAAGTTATGGGAAGTTAGAGAAGTTGTAAGAAATAAAAACAACAAAAGAAATTACTTATGTAGTGAGTGGAAGACTGAAAGTTTCCATCATTGAGGGGCTAGAGGTAGTGGGCCACGTGTATGCTTGGATGTGGAATGGAAGAGGTAGTAGTTGCAAATCACGTCCCCGAGGATGGTAGGATTATGATGGCCCACAATTTTGTTGAGTCCCGAGAAAATAGCCATGATGATAATGACGTCATAAAACGTGCATCAAGGCGGCGGAACAGTAGCTTGCGTGTTCATAGCTATTTCTCTTTTTCTCTTTCATTCTCTTTCAACTTCCCAGGCTCACATTGGTGGAAAGAATACTAGATGGAACTCACAAGGGCAAAGCGGCGTCGAAGGTCAAATGTTGTCAAAAAATGTGCTTTTCCACGGTCAAAGTTGAAAAGACATTCTTGGGGGGCAATTTGTTAGCTCCTAAATTCGACGCCTCAGCTAGAAAGAAAGTTTCCAAAGAAAAGGGTGGATAATACCTTGAATACAGGAAAATGGTCGAAAGGAGGAAGAAGCTAAGTCGAAAGACCCACCCCGAGGCCAAGGGTTCGACCACCTGCCAATAACGAATGGTGCGTCGAAGTATTTAAAATTTGAATGTTGGAGGGAACGGTTTTGCTTGTAGAAAATGGAGGGAGACACGTGTCACCTTATGAATGATGGATCCATGCATTTAAGACAAGTGGCGGAAGGAGATTATGTTGGAAGTTATTAGAGGTTTTTTTTGTTACTATAAATAGAGTATCTTAGACACATCCAAAGTGTGTTGTAATTTACTATTTGTGCAAATCACTCCTAAATTTACTCAAAGTATCTGAGTGTAGAGAAAAGAGTATCAAGGAGAATATACGTGATGTAAACACACCATCTTTTAAACTTAATGCAATTTATTTGTTTTTACTTTAAGTTTTATAAAGTCTTTTACTGCCTTTATTGTCCTTGCCTTTTTTTACTCTTTACCTTACTTCTTTTCCCCTTACGCAATTCTTTTCTCTTCGCCCTCAAACTAAATTCACCTTTACCAACAAACTTTCTTCCTTTTTATTAGAAGCCTTATTTTACCTGCAAATCAACCCGTAGTCGAATAGATGTTCTTTTAGGATTCTGTTTATCCCAACCTTATTCGAGTGTGGAACTTGGATAAAGTCTTAAAACCAAAAAATAAATCTTTTAGCACATGTCCTAGAATCAATCTGATCGATCCTGTGAGTCACCAAAGTTAGATTTGGAAGATCAGCGGTTGTTTTCCGATTTTCAAGGGAAACAAAGCTGTGATGTGGTGTTTATGGAAGACCAAACTATTGAAGACATTGATAAGGTAGAAAAGGCTACATCTAAGAAAGATATCAGTTTGTCTAATGTTGATCCAATTTGGTTTCCTAGTCATAATCTGGATGTTATTGATGGTGATGATAACAATGGCGAGCCATATGATTATATTGATGATCAACAACTTCGAGATGAGGTAAATATTCCAACTAATGATGGTGAAGGAGAGAGTGATATGTCATAGGATGAGAATCTTGGTGAAGCTCCAAAATCATCTCAAGTCAACTCAAGAGGTCTAATAGGCAGAGGCAACCTTTTACAAGGTATATGATGAGTATGTGACCTTAACTGATGAGGGTGAACACAAGTGTTTTTAAGAGGCCACGGAAAGTGATGAAAATCAAAAGTGGATGGAAGCAATGCATGATGATATGAAATCATTGCATGATAATCACATTTATGATTTAGTGAAGCTGCCAAAATAAAAAAGGGCTTTGGAAAACATATGGACTTATAAAGTTAAACATGAGAGCAACTCTAAGTCTCCAAGATATAAATCTAGATTAGTGGTGAAAGATTTCTATCAAAGAAAGGGTGTTGATTTTAATGATATTTTCTCACATGTTGTAAATATATCATGAATTAGAACCGTGTTGAGTTTGGATGCTACTCTTGATTGTGAGGTTGAGCAAAAGGATGTGAAAATGGATTTTCTTCATGGTGGTTTTGAGGAATATATCTAAATGAAACAACCTGATGGTTTTCAAGTTAAAGGTAAAAAAGATCATGTGTGTAGATTGAGAAAGAGTTTATATGGGTTGAAGCAAGCTCCAAGGCAGTGGTACAAGACGTTTGAGTCTGTTATGTGTGATCAAGGATACCAAAAGAATCCTTTAGATCATTCTGTCTTTGTTAGAAAATTTTCTAAAGATGACTTCATTATCCTATTGTTATATGTTGATGATATGCTTATTGTAGAGAAAAGCATTTCTAACATTAACAAGTTAAATAAGAAGTTGGAGGAGTCATTTACCATGAAAGACATGGGAGCAAATAAACAGATTCTTGACATTAGAATCATGCGTGATAGAAAAGAGAAGAAAACTTTGGATGTCACAAGAACATTATATCGAAAGGGTGTTGCAAATATTCAAAATAGAAAGTTCTAAGGTGTTAAGCACTCCTCTCGCTGCTCATTTTGAGTTGAGTTCTAATCAAATTCCTTTAAGTGAAGATGAAGCATTTGATATGAAACATGTTCCTTATGCGTTTGACGTGGGTAGTTTGATGTATGAAATGGTGTGTACAAGACCAGATATAACACATGTTGTTAGTATAATCAGTAGATTATTGTCAAATCCAGGTAGAGGGCATTAGAATGCTGCGAAATGGATTTTAAGGTATCTTCACGATACTACTTCTGCTAGGTAGTTTTTTTTGGAGGAGATAAGCCTACTCGAGTGGGGTACTCTGACTCTGATATGGCTGGAGACATTGATTCTAGAAAGTCTACTTCGAGCTTCAAAATTAAATTTGCAGGGGGAGTTGTGGCTTGGCAATCCATATTGCAAAAGTGTGTAACAATGTCTACTACAGAGCTTAGTTCATTGCAATTATTGAAGCATGCAACAAGTTACTATGGTTAAAGAAATTTTTGCAGGAGCTTGGTTTTGTTCAAGTCAAATATGTGTTATTTGTTGATAGTCAAAGCACTAGTCATCTTAGTAAGAATCCGACTTTTCATAATAGGTCCAAACACATTGATGTGAGATATCATTGGATACATAATATTTTGGATGCTAAGTTTTTGGAGTTAGCTAAATTTCTTACAGATGATAATGGCTCTGATATGATTACTAAAGCATTATAAGAGGGAAATTTGAAACTTGTTGTGATATTTCTAGTTTGGGCTCCCTTCCTATCTGGACAAAGACCCAAATATGATTTTTCCATTTGTCACACTTATTTAAGTGGAGAGGGTCAATTTAGGTTTGAAAGAGATAGAGAAAAAATAAGGATTCAAAAGAGAGAAAAGAGGAGAGAAACTTATTCACGTTTTATGCAACCAATCTCACTTAACCAACGATCCCTGATTAAGCTCAAATTTGAAGGGCAGGGTTCGTAATACTTGTATCTACCTTTGGCCATTCAGAATTTCAAAACAACATATGAGGTGAGAGTTATCTGCTTCCCACTGAAGCTGCAAATTTGAGAAATTTTTCAGATTTGATATTCTTATTTGTAAGCTAGTTTGCTTTGTGATTTATGGTTGTTAGCACTAGTTTGTGATTCCCTTTAAAACTCTCTTGTACCCTTAATTGATTATAGTGGAGTTATTTCATGGTTCTAGATGATTCATGGATTTTACTCTCATATTGAGTAGCTTTCCACGTTAAAAATATTGGTGTTCTTTTGTGCCTTTATTTGTTATACTTGTCATCTTATATTGTTATTGATCCATAAGGTTCCTACAAGTATGGTGAATTTTATATCCGTCGTGTATTGGTCTATTTTAGTGTCTTAATTTCTCATTTATATATCATAAGACACCTCTAGAAATAGTGGCAATGATTAGAAAATAATTATGAGAATTTGCATTGATTTGGAAATGGTATCATGATCATATGCAATGAAGAGGTATGCAACGTTTCAGAATTTTTTAAGATGTTTCAGATGTCAATTGATTGTATATATCAATCAATTTTAACGTTAAAAATTATTTTAAAAAATGAACTGGTTCAATCGATTGAAAGGGATAGTCAATTGATTGATTTATGCAAAAATGAAACACTCAATCGATTGTAATAATGAGTCGATTGATTGATGCTATTGGTTTTTCATTTTTTTTGTTTTACAGAGATCATGTCAATTGATTGAGTGGCTTTGAGCCATCAATTCACCTTCCATAAAAACTCTAATTTTTGCTATGTTAAAAATGCAGCTTGAAATCATTTAATGCAAAAAAAAAGAAGTTAGGAATGATTTAGATGAAAATGTTTGAGCACCCAAAGTTTATAAGAATTGAATTTCATATTGTACCTTAGTTTATGATTCGCTTCCATGAAATATAAAAGCTTGACCAATCCATTGTCATACAAACTTCAATTATTTGTCTTGAAACTTCCTTGAGATATCTTTTCCTTCTTTTGATTGATTTCTCTCATCAAAAGATCATCTTCACAAAAACTTGTCTTTGCAATCTTTCCTTTTTTTTGTATGATTGCATAAATGCGTGTAATTAATATAAATAAGAGAATATATATATATCTATGGAGAAAAAACATACTACTGATCCACATACGAAAAATATATATCTCTTAAATATTAATTTAAAATGTTTTCACATAAATGAGTGAATCTTTATAATTTTTTTAGTTTAGCAAATAAAAAATAATGCAATTTCAATAGTGCATGTTGTCTCATACTCCTCAAATTATATTATCATTTTGTATAATTGATACAATCTCAAGGAAATACATGGGAAAAAGAGGACTACAAATTAAAAATGAGGTAAAGTATATTATTTTTTTAGTGAGTTGAACATTTTACTATTAAAATGTATGTTAATTAATAAAAACTTTAAAGATATAACAATAATTGCATAAATGTCTATATGAGTATGTCAAGTGTAAATTGATTAAAAATATTTTTATAGAAATGTGAAAATGATTTTTTTTTGTTAGTATTAATAAATAAAATGTTCAAAAATTTTAATAGTTTTTGTTGTCCTTTATTATTAAAATTATATTTTGATTTTTTTTAATAATTTCTTAATTATATATTGATAAATAATTTATCACAAATTCGCATTGTCGCCTCTACCCGTGCGTAGGCACAATTATTTTATTAATGTTAATAATACTGATATTTATTATTGTATCTAATACAATCTCATTGGTCAACACAGATGCACATTTTATAGAAATATGTGAAAATGATTTTTTTGTTAGTACTAATAAATAAAATGTCAGTAGTTTTAATAGTTTTTGTTGTCCTTTATTATTAAAATTATATTTGATTTTATTTTAATAATTTCTCAATCATATATTTGATAAATAATTTATCACAAATTCGCATCGTCACCATACTCGTTCGTAGCCACAAATATTTTATTAATCTTAATAATACTGATATTTATTATTGTATCTAACACAATCTGATTGGTCAACACAAATACACGTTTTAGGGAATATATATGTTTAAATGCGTCAATTCAACATGTTAAATCCTCACTTCAATGTTTTCATTCTTTTGAACACAAACATATATGCTTCAGGGCCCAATTTAGATGTGGTTAAATAATATCAACTATATAATTAACACAAAAAGATACACGCACACATGCAAAACTATAATTTCCTATTGTTACGACGCGAAAAATACTCAAGCGCATCACATGCTCGAAGATACAACAGAGCCACCACTAAATTTTATTTATTCCGAAAAAAAGGGAAAATATCGATAAAATCCGAAGGGAAGAGAAACGGGTAAGGAGAGTCAATTATGCAAGGAAAATGTATTAGCATCCTTCACATCTGTTGTACTCAACGGAAACTGTTTCGATTGTTCTTTGTGTGAATGGGTATTATTATCTAAAGGTTACTTGCAATTGATTTTAATTAAGGGGAAAAGAAATCTTCTAAATAATGTACTCGTTAAGATTTCAAAATCCCGTGTCCACGTATTTTCATTGTGAAATGAGAAAATCATAGCTCTGTAGTTCATGGGTAGAAAATAAGTATTTTTTGGTTGAATTTAATGAACAATTATAATCGTATCCTAGAAGAGCATTTACGTTAGCTGATTCTGATCCTTGTTCGGATGCTCTAAGCTTTTAGTCGGACTGCTAAGGAACAGATTATATCAGTTCTTTTATCAAAAGAAAGAAATTTTTTTGAAAGAAAAAAAGTTGTTGCTTGAATTGAATTGAAAAAAGTTTGTGAATAAATAGGAAAAATATTGTGAACTGATTAAAATGTTGTTTGGAGAAAGAATTGAAAAGGTGTGTCTGAACCAAAGACAGGAAAATACAAGTGGTGTAATAACGAAGAGCATGAATAAAAGTGGTGTTCAAACCGAACAGGAAATAAAAGTTATGTTTAAATCAAAGAGGAAATAAAAGTGGTATTTAAACAAAAGAGGAACCAAAAGTGGTGTTTAAACCAAATAAGTAACAAAAGTGGTATTTAAACCAAAGAAATGGCAAAAGTGGTGTTTAAACTAAAGAAGTGGTGTTAAAACCAAGAGAATGGTGTTTAAACCAAAAGAAAGGTGTTTAAACATAAAGAGCTGTGTTTAAAGCAAAGGAGAATTGTTTAAACCAAAAGAGTGGTGTTTAAATCAAAGAAGAAATAAAAATGGTGTTTTGTTAGAAAGTATTTTGCGGTAGTGCTTTATCGTATCCACAGGGATTGAAGAGAATATCGATGCTTGCCGTTCAACAGTTTAATGACTTAAGAAAAATGGGGGTTTTATAATAGTTTCAATTTCGTAACATAAGTTTTCAAGATTAAAACGAAATAAAAGTCGGTGCTAAGTTTGATAAAAAGCATGCCAAGATTAGGGTTCGCTAGTCCGTCCTAAACATATCCAACCAATCAAATATGTGAACGAAGTTCTAACCAACATAAACCGCATATCCACGCAAAAAACGTTCATCTCTAAAGCAATTTCGTGAATGTTATTGTTTCGACCGTTAGATGATCTCTCTAAATAATAAACGAAACAATAATCATTAAGATCGATACAAAGCGGATGTCAACTTTCAAATCTATCTCTACCATTTCTATAGTTGATAGATGAAGATATTAAGTTAAGACTTGGAAAGTTCATGTCTAAAGCAATCCAAACCATAAATGTACAAATAGTAGCAAATAACTTCATCTACATTGATCATAGCATTGTTCACATACAAGAGATTAAGAAGAATACATAAAATCTGAACTAACTAATCCTAACCTTGACAAGAGAGGGATTTAGCCACTCATTTCCATGATAGCTTGAGCAACAAGTTTCGGAGAAGGTTGATCAACATCCGAGTCGAATAATCGAGATTGGATGGGAATCCACCTTCTTTTTGTGAAATGTTGCTAAGAGATGATGAGAAATGAAAGAATGGGTTTCTAGGTCAGAAAATCCTCTCCAATGCAAGTACAAGAAATTATATATTTTTCCAAAAAGTAGCCCATGCTACTTATATAAGGGTCTGGTGAGCTATCATGTTCGTTAGGCAAATAAAGTGGTTCGCCTAGCAAACCCCAAAAGTGCCACCTAAAGTGTCTGTGTCCTGAGAACTCTCCCTAGACAAGTTTCCAAATGTTCTCTAGGCGAGTAATCCTTCGCTTAGCGAAGCCTTCGCTGTGCACTTCGCCTAGTGAGTTTATGGTCATTTCCTTGTTGTTTTAAGTCTGGGAGTGTTCATTGACTGCTCGCTGCTTATTCGCCTAGCGAGGTCTTCACTGCCTTCCTCGCCTAGCGAGTTTATGGCCTTTTCTCCACTATCCCAAGTCTGGGAGTGTTCGCTAACTGCTCGCTGCTTATTCGCCTAGCGAGGTCTTCGCTGCCTCCCTCGCCTAGCGAGTTTAGGGCCTTTTCCATTCTGTTGTGAATAGTGCCTTGATTTCTGGCCTTCGCTACATAGTTCGCCTAGCGAACTTTATGAAGTTTTGGAGGGAGCTTCGCAGGCAAGTTCGCCTAGCGACCTTGCTGTTGTTTGCTTGTTGTCTTGGTTTTTTTGCCATCTTTCTTGTGTCTTAATTTTCCACTCTTTCATGCCTAATTCCTGCACAATAACACACAAATTAAAGGTACCAAGATACTTTCACAATATGTTGCAAACCAACATAAGTAAGAGCGATTTTGAATACTTTCTTGACAAAAAGGAGTGAAAGATGCCCACATTTGATAGCTCAAATAAGTGAAATTGGGCATTTAACAACTCTCCCCAACTAGATTCTTGCATGCCCTCAAGTAAAGTATGTGTCGCTACTGCGAAAATCGGCGCCGGCAATACAGAAGAGTCGCCACCGTGCGTTATTTATCCCAAAGGAGGGAAAGGAAACGCTCGAAGTAAACCTAACGCAAAGACGGGAAAAGGTATGGTCATCACAACCAAAACCTGGATTCGGGAGTCGGTTACGCAAGGGGAAGGTATTAGTTACCCCTCACGTCCATCGTACTCGATGGATCCACGCTTGTTTGTTTGTACCGATTACACTTCTATCTAAACTAAAGGATGAGGTCTGAAAAGAAAAGAAAACATGACTCATGACTCGGTAAAGCATCACACTTTATGCCTACGTATTCCCGTCTGGAACGAGAAATCAGAGTCAACGTAGTTCGCCTAACTACGGGGGAAGATGGGTGAAGGTTGCTCGCTAGGATATCGCATCCTATGCCTACGTACTTTCATACAGCATGAAAGATCAGAGCAAACGTAGTTCGGGCTACGCACGACACAAGCTGTTCAAGTGTCTTTTATGAAAAATATCACCTCAAATAAGGGTTTTCTTATTGCAAAAAGGTTGACGTTTGTTCAAATCTTTTGACGGAAGAAATGAATTGATTTCTGTTATAACCTTTATTAATGTTTTTCTGTTGTTTGAAGAAAGAAGAGATGACAC
This sequence comes from Lathyrus sativus, assembly GCA_963859935.3. NCBI lineage: Eukaryota > Viridiplantae > Streptophyta > Magnoliopsida > Fabales > Fabaceae > Lathyrus > Lathyrus sativus. The sequence continues at coordinate 673,532,360 of OZ012739.1, forward strand.
TCTACAAATCCTAGGGTTGAAAAGGGAATAAAATCTACCCTAATGTTATCATACATGGGTTAGCTCCTAATGTCTATCACATCCTCCCTTGAACAAGGAAGAATGGAAGTCCTACGGGAAAGGAAAACGAAAGGAAGAAACGAAAATACAAGTAATAACCGCATACAAGTGAACATGAATATAGCAATGGTAAATGCAATGCAAAGGAGGGAGGACGGTCCGTCTCAACCTCAAGCCCATTCATGGATGGAATAATAAAATATCAAGTGATCATATGCAAAGAATCGAGTGAAAACTCCGAATGAAACGCGTAATCCACTATTGGAATCGCAACGTGCTATCATGCAAACAAGTCGATAATTGGGCAAGCTACACATACAAATAACAGCCACCTAAGGGGTCTTCAAATACATCTAACCTATCTCTAAGAAATAGTGTGTTGTTATCATTATAACTAAATTCCAGATGCAGAACCAAATATTATTCTCACAATCTCCCCCTTTTTGATGATGACAAAACCATGTATTTTGATAAAGAATTTGTAATTAGTTAAATCATATAAAAAAATTAGAGTGAGGTACATAAGCAAATTTCGGAAATGACAAAAAGATAATTAAAACAACAAGTTTGAAAACAGGTGTCTAAGAAGTGGTGGCAGTCTTGACAGAATGACTTGAAGCATCCCTTCAATCGTGGTGTTGGTCACAGCCTATTCCTTGAAAATTTCATCTTGCTTTTTCTGTTGCGGTCTAACCACTTAATTTTTAGTCTTCATTTTTTGCAGAGTCTTCAACACCAAAGAAAGTGAAGAGCTTAAATCTCCAGCTTCTACACTATCCTTGGTTCCAGAAATGGATGACAATTTTATGTCTAAAGGAAGAGAAAGAGGAGGGACTTCCACTACAGGTGGAGGGAGAAGAAAAGTTGTAGGAACCTTTTGAAGAAAAGGTTCAACAATACCACAAAATCTGGCATGTAATTTCCTTTGAGTATCCTTTTATAATCTCAATGTCTGACTCAGAATCAGAATCATTATAATTTGATTCTATATTGGGAGTGTTAGACTCATGGGGTTCAGAATGAGAGGTGTTTTCTGGTTGTTGGTTTTTAGGTTGATTTGGTGAAGAAAGGTTTTCTGGTTTATTGATTTGGTACTGAAGTGAGGGTGGAAGTTGAAGGTGAGAAAATACTTAGAAGGGGGGTTGAATAAGGGTTTTCAAAATATTATGGCAATAAAAACATAATTATTTTTATCCTGGTTCGTTGAACTCAACTAATCTAGTCCACCCTATCAAGAGTGATTTTCCTTTCTCCACAAGGACTTAATCCACTATAATCAAACTGATTACAATATCAACCACTAACAACAATTGCCTTAGTCTTCTCAAGAACTACTAACCACAACTTGGTCTTCTTAAGGAACTTTTACAATAAAATGTAAACTAAACAAGTGTTTAAATGCTTCTATGAAAGCTATATCACAACTGTGATTTATACACTTAAGTTTAAGAACGTATGAAACTATTCAACAAAGAAATATAATTTGTATGAGAGCTTTGAGAGAGTTTTCAATAGTTTTGTCAATTTTCGTCAACTATAGAAAGTTGTTGAAGGCTTGCTTTTATAGACAAAGAAGTCCAATACGTTGCAAGCTTGAAGACCGTGTACTGCAAAGTAGTTGTAGCCTTTTGTCTTCATATGACTTGACCTTTCCTAGAAGTAGAACGTTCAGAGGAATCCTTTTTTCCTGAGTTCTTGTGTCTAGCATAAAAGAGGAAAGAGACGTTTGGAATATGCCAACGGATATAAATTTGAATAATCTTCTTCAACAAGCTTCTATTTCACAGCAATCAACATCAGAGCCTTAAGTGATCAGAGTCTTGATGTCATCAGAGTTTGCTGTATCAGAGTATTGCAGCAAGTGTGCTTCAGCGTGAGTAATAATCGGAGCAGAGTTTAGAGATCAGATCCTCAGTACTTGCAGCGAACAGTACTATCAGAGTCTTCTAAAAAATAGTGCTTGAAACTCTTCATACAAAGTCTTCAGTTTACGCTTCAGATGCTTCTGTAGCTTCTGCTTCAGATTCTTCTGTATGCAGCGCTCAGAGTCTTCTAACTAGATGCTTCTGACGCTCAGAGCCTTGTGTAGTTCAATGTTCAAATTCATTTTTTCTTTCAGAAGAATATTAGATTTAATATCTGCAGCAAAAATACTTGAACAAATTTAGAGTATATAATTTCTTAATACAAAATTTCATTAGTGTTATCATCAAAACAAAGAGATATAACTAAGAACCAATCTGTGTTCTAACAATCTCCCCCTTTTTGATGATGACAAAAGCATAGAAAATTTTGTTAAGTAAAGAGATAAATATAACTCCCCCTGAGATTATGAATCTCCCTCTGAATTGAATACTAAGAAAGAATAGAAACTTCCCTTTTGCATGAGTATTCTTTTTAGAATCAGAGCTTGATTTGGATGAACGTTTCAGAATCAGAGTCTGATTGGTTAGAACTTGATTTGGGGATCTAAGAGTTACTTAAATGAATTTTGTCAGATTTATCATTATTGTTCTGAAAGACTAAAAATTCATGTTAGTTATGATTTGATATGTTTGAATTCCATTCAGGTAAAGTTTATTTAAACAGTCAGAATTTCATTTTCTCCCCCTTTTTGTCATAATCAAAAGAAACTATTTAAAGACAAATAAAAGGAAACAGAGAGAAAAGATATAATCATATCCAAAAAACATTCATAGATTCATTCATTCAAATATTCAGATAAGAAACACATCAGAAAAGAAATGCAAACAAGTGCGCAAACATCAGATAAAAACATAAAAGTCTAAGATTGTTTGGAGAGAAGCATCTTCAGAAGGTTGGTAATTTCAGATGAAGATTGTTCTTGCTTGGACATCCATTTCTCAATGTTGTCAGTCTTCTAATCTTGCTTTGCCATCCAGGATTTTATCTCAGATTGACCAGCTTCCAGCACAACAATCTTATCTTCTAAGTCTGGATTCTCTTTCTTAATTTCCGAAGAAGTAGAGGGAGCAGATTCAGAAGCAAGAGTAGGAGCAAGGTCAATATCCATTGCAGCTGCAGATTCTGGAGCCACGGATTCAGAGGGTTTGTCCACTATCGTCAGAGCTAAAGGGTTTTCTTCCAGAATGACTTCAGAAGCAGATCCTTCAATAGTCTCAGAAGCAACAAACACTCCAGAAGTTGAAGGTGCATCCTCAAGAAGCAAAGTTGGAGATATTTTCATATTCCATAGCATGGTTTTGATAGTCTCAGCAAATCTGATCTTCGCATCATCAGAGCAGACACTCTTCAGATTTGAAGCAACAGTGTTGAACCTGGGAATGAAGTTATTCCAAATAGCATCAGATTCATCTGAATTCATGGTTAAAAGGCATCTCTTCTTCACAAAGTCTAAACTCATCCTTATTTCTTTCGTGAAAGTAGCAAATAAAATATCAACATTTAGCCTAAGTTTAGGTTTAAGAAAGGCTTCAAGAGTTGATGGTTTGGATTGAACTGGTGGGGGTGATATGGTAAAAGTTGGAATAATAAATAGAGGACTAGGATATGGTGGTTTTGATTGAGCAGGCATGAGATGAAAGAATGGTTTTATTCTGCGTATGGATGGAATGATAGTTCTGGGATTAAAAGAATATGGAATGAAAGCAGATTGCCTTGGTTTTATCACAAAGTGTTTGAGTTTTAATCCATAGGGAAGGGGATCAGATGGTAAAGGTTTCAAGGATGCAAATGAAACAAAATCATATGATCTTGGTTCATAGCCACGAAGAGATGGGGGTGAGCTTACATCTGGGTGAATATCAGATTCAGAAGAATCAAATGATTCAGTTGAATGATATGATATTGAAGAAACGTCAAAGAGAGTTTTGAGGGGTTGGATATCTAGAATTTCTGAATCAGGTATGAAAGGTTCAGAGGGTTGGATAATTTCTGGTTCAGGAATTTCAGATTGAGGAATTTCTGGTTGAGGTTTTGGTTGTTGTGGAGTTGGTTCTTCTGGTGGTGTTTGAACTTGAGGTTCAGATTGTTTTGGTTCAGAGGTTTTTGGTTGTTCAGATTTTTCAGAAGTTAGTGGTTCAGATGATTGTAATTGTGTGGTATCAGATGCAGTTTGTTTAGAAGATGGAGGTGGTTGTTCAGATGATTGAGATGGCACAGGAATGGTTTGAGTTTGAGAAGAAGGGGGTTCAGGAACAGAGCTAATTGTTGATGATTCTATTGCAATTTCAGAAATAATAGGTAAGGATGATTTATTACCTCTTTTCTTGATGCGTTTGATAGGAGCAGAAGGAGCTTCTCCAGAAGCTTTTCTTTTCTTCTTCTTCTGAGGTTCTTCAGAAGTTTTCTGCTTTTTCTATTTTGAGCCTGCAGCTTCTTCTTCTTCTAATTCCTGTTTTCTCTGCCTCTTATGTTCTGCATAGAGATCTGGCTTAGGTTCACGATATATAAATCCTTCTGGAACTGGAAGTCCTTGTTCCATACAATAGCCAACAAATTTGATGAGAACTTCCTTTGGTTCTTCTGCATAAAATGATGGAAAATCATCTACCAGAATTCTTCGTTTGCTTACTTCTTCTGTATTGAGTTTGTCAGGAACAGAAGTAAGTTCATCTATTACTTTCAGCCTCTGTAAACTTTTACCATTCAAAACTTTTCCAAGAATGGATGTAAGTTCTTCTTTCAGTCCAGCTACATGCAGATGCTCCACCAGACCATTCTCTGTCAGAATGTCTGAAATCAACCTTCCACAAGGGATCCAATTTCTACTCTTTGTTTGTTTTGTCTTCATGTCTTCTCTGGATGCCTTAACATGATTCCAAAGATGAGAGAAGAGCAGATGAGGCAGATCTACCTTTGTGCTCTGACTAAGACAAAACATGAAGTAGAGTTGATCATTATTCACATAGTCAGGAGAGTTGGTAGACTTTCTGTGGTGAATGCAACCCATGAAGATTTTGGCCCATATCTTGTAATTAGGTTTCAAATCTTTGAACTTGTTAGAGGGTTCTCCAGAAGCAACCACCTCTTCATAAACAACATTCATGTTGACACGTCCAGTCAGATGAGAAACTCCATCAGTTTCCTCATATCCAATGAGTTTCCTTATAAGATCTTTAGTAATTACAATTTCTTTTCCCAGAACAGATGACACAATGAACTTGGGATAAGCATGAGCATGAATCGAGAACTCTTTTACAAAGACTGGATAAACTGGCCCAAACAATCTATCAAAGTACTTTGTCCATCCTTGAGCATCAATGATGGAACGCAAATTAAATCCATTTTCAGCCAGAGAAGCAAAATCCACCAAAGATTCACACAACACTTCCAGTTTCTCAACAGGTGTGAGATTCGTTCCAACAGGTTCCTTGAAAGGAACATCACCCAGATTGGAAGATGATACAGCTGCCATTGTTAATTGGAACTGAGTTGAGGTTGAAGATGAAGTAGCCATTGTTGAAGGTTTAGGGTTACGAACAGTTTTGGGTTTTGGGTTTAGATGAAAGCAATAAGCAAAAACGCATATAAGTGTTTGTGAGAGTGAAAAGTGTGAAATGTTGAGAGTTGTGGAATTTATAGATAAAATTTAGGGCACACAAAAGGTCACACGTTCAGCACGTACACATTTAGCATTTAATGGCATTTAATAAAAAGGAATTAATCATTTCAAGCAATTAATGATTCTGACAATTTAGGGGGAAAACAAGAAACCAAATATTCAAACAGTACCTCAAACGTCTTTTCAGTATTGTGCACTCCATCTTTTCAGATTCTAAGTTACACGTGTTTGCTTGCATGTGCTTCTGAAAACTCTTTGAGAAATGAAACGTTAGCCAACGTTTAAATCCTCTGAGATTTGTTAGTTCAGATACACACAGAAATAATAATTCAAGAATTTAAATAAATGACAGATGAAATACTTCAAAGTTTAAACATTTTGCATCTGAGAAAGTTGCTTCTGATAAATATTATTCTGGACAAAATTCCATACCAATATTTTTCATAATAAACTTAAACCTATCTTCAGCAAGGGCTTTTGTGAAAATATTAGCCCATTGATGATCTGTATCAACAAAGTCTAAGTTTATAATACCCTTCTGAACATAGTCTCTAATGAAGTGATGTTTAATTTCTATATGCTTAGCTTTAGAGTGTAAAATTGGATTTTTAGATAAGCATATAGCAGAAGTATTATCACAGAATATAGAAATATTACTCTCAAATATCTGATAATCTTCTAGATGACTTTTCATCCAGAGCATTTGTGTGCTACATCCAGCAGCAGCAATATATTCTACTTATGTACTTGATAGAGCAATTGTAGGTTGTTTCTTGCTGTACCAGGAGATTAAATTTCTTCCCAAAAATTTGCAACTTCCAGAAGTACTTTTTCTTTCAACTCTGTCTCTAGCGTAATCAGCATCACAATATCCAACTAGTTTAAATTCATCAGATTTTCTGTAACACAAACCCATATTAGTAGTACCTTTCAGATACCTTAGAATCCTCTTAACAGTTGTTAAGTGTGATTCTCTAGGATCTGATGGGAATCTAGCACACAAGCATACACTGAATAAAATATCAGGTCTAGAAGCAGTTAAGTAGAGAAGAGATCCAATCATACCTCTAAAGAGTTTCTGATCTACTTTCTTACTTACCTCTTCCTTACCAAGAGTGCTTGTTGGATGCATTGGAGTCTTTGCTAACTTACTATCAGTCATGTTGAACTTCTTCAAAAGCTCTTATACATATTTAGTTTGATGAATGTAAGTGCAATATGGAGTCTGGTTGACTTGAATTTCCAAAAAGAATCTCAATTCTCCCATCATGCTCATCTCAAATTCAGCCTGCATACATTGAGAAAACTCCTTTCCAAGCGTAACATTTGTAGATCCAAATATAATATCATCTACATATATTTGACAGATTAATAGATCTTTCTTAAATGTTTTACAGAAGAGAGTTGTGTCCACTTTGCCTCTGATGATATTTTTCTCCAGAAGAAAATTGCTTAATCTCTCATACCAAGCTCTGGGAGCTTGTTTTAAACCATAAAGAGATTTCTTAAGTTTAAAAATATGTTCTGGAAATTTATCACTTTCAAAACCAGGAGGTTGATGAACATAGACTTCCTCTTCTATAATCCCATTTAAGAAGGCACTTTTAACATCCATCTGATATAAAGTGATGTTATTTTGTGCAGCAAAAGAAATGAGTAAACGAATAGACTCTAACCTGGCCACAGGAGCATAAGTCTTTGTGTAGTCAATTCCTTCTTCCTGCCTATAACCTTGAGCAACAAGCCTTGCTTTGTTTCTTTCAACTTCTCCTTTTTTATTTAACTTGTTTCTGATGACCCATTTAGTTCCAATAATGTTGAATCCTTTTGGTCTTGGAACCAAATCCCAAACGTCATTTCTTGTGAATTGATTGAGCTCTTCTTGCATGGCAATTATCCAGTCATTGTCTTGCAGAGCTTCATCCACAGAAGTTGGTTCAATAACTGACACCAAACTAAATAATGACGCTTCAGATGATCTGAGGTAGGATCTTGTTCTTATAGGGTCATCCTTCTTTCCAATTATCACATCCTCTGGGTGAGATGCCATGATTCTGGAAGCTGATCCTCTAACATTAGGTTCTTCAGAGATATTCAAGTTGTTCATTTGAGTAGCCAAAGGAGTTGCATCTGGCGTTGCTTCTGGCTCTTTCACTTGAACTTTTTCTGCCTCTGAGTCTTCAGAGTCTGTAAGAATGACTTCTCTATTTGCAGAATTATCAACCTGCTTTGGCTTTTGATTGCCAAACTTATCATCAAATCTAACATGTATAGATTCCTCCACAATCTGTGTTTTAGTATTGCATACTCTGTAGCCTTTAGAGCGTTCAGAATAGCCAAGCATGAAACACTTTTGTGCTTTAGAATCAAACTTGTTCAGATTCTCTTTAGTATTCAACATATAACATATACATCCAAAAGGATGAAAATAAGAAATGTTGGGCTTTCTATTCCTCCACAATTCATAGGGAGTCTTCTCCAAAAGAGGTCTTATAGACACTCTATTTTGAATATAACAAGTTGTGTTTATTGCTTCTGCCCAAAAATGTTTTTCCAGATTAGTCTCGTTGATCATGGTTCTAGCCATTTCTTGCAAAGTTCTATTTTTCCTCTCTACAACTCCATTCTGTTGTGGAGTTCTACGGCAGGAGAAATCATGAGCAATGCCATTTTCATTAAAATATTTTTCAAAAAATTTGTTTTCAAATTTGCCACCATTATCACTTCTGACTTTAACAATTTTAAAATCTTTTTCATTCTGGACTTGTTTGCAGAAGTCAAAGAACACAGAATGAGACTCATCCTTGTGTTTTTAGGAATTTCACCCATGTCCATCTACTGTAGTCATCAACAATGACTAATCCATACTTCTTGCCTCTGATGGATGCAATTTTCACTGGTCCAAACGGATCAATGTGAAGCAACTCTAATGATCTTGAGGTTGAAACAACATTTTTAGTTCTAAAAGAAGATTTAGAAAATTTTCCTTGTTGATGTCGCTACCGCGAAAATAAGGTGCCGGCAAAACAGAAGAGTCGCCACCTTTCGTTATTTATCCCTCAGAACGGGAAAGGAAATGATCGGAAAAACCTGACGAAAAGGTATAAGACAAGGCCATCGCAACCATTATCTGGGTTCGGGAGTCGGTTACACAAGGGGAAGGTATTAGCACCCCTCACGTCCATCGTACTTGATGGGATCCACGCTTGTTGTGTTTATCTAACGGGTTGGTTTTATCTATCTACCTATCAAGGCTGGTCTGAAAACAAAAGAAAATGACTCGGCAAAGCGTCGCGCTTTATGCCTATGTATTCCCATCAGAGAATGAGAAATAAGAGTCAACGTAGTTCGGCTAACTACGGGGTACGGGGGAGGTAGGTGGCTCGCCAATACGCCAGTATTGTGCCTACGTACTCTCAACAGGTATGAGAGATCAGAGCTTACGTAGTTCGGGATAATACGGATTACGGGAATTCAGATTCGTCTGTTTTATCGAGTAGGGTTAACAAACAGTTCCAGCTGTTTGGCATACGCAGCTCGACCCTTGGAGACTTAAGCGTTACCGTTTGCGGTAGGACTGAGAGTTAACGACACTCTTTTCTTCAGAAAAGCTTCCTTTGAATTATGGACCCACGGGGCAAAAAGGTTTGAAGTTTGTTTTCTGTCTTTTATGGAAGAACTGTTTTTTAGTTTTCTGTAGTTTGTACAACACTAGAGACTATGACCTGGGAACGAATGCGTCGCATATCGTCCAAAGGACGTATACTTAACATTATAGACGATTGAGGGGAGGCCGCTCAATTATCATTACCCAAGTAGCTTAAGGCTCGTAACACGCTTATACTAACTTGCCTTTATTACGTTTTTTACTGTTGTTTCAAGATGAGAAGAGAGAGGGACAACTACGGGGAGACTATCAAGTCCTAATGTTGTCATGCCATGGATTCATCCTATAGTTGAGGTTTGAAACAGGGAACTCCTAGAAGTTATCATGCATAGGTTTCAACCTAAAGTTCTAATCATCACTTCCTTATCAAAGGAAATGAGATTCCTATGGGATCATGTCAATGATAAACAGAAACAGCTAAAGCATCAGCTTAAACAGTAATCATTAAACAACTGTAAAATGCATGCAATGCAAGTGAGGGAGGAAATGTGTGTGGGGCATCAGCCTCCACAAGCTCGTCTCGACCTCAAGCCAGATATGAATAACTGCAATCATACAGGAAGAGTAAAATGCCATCAAGCAAAACACAAACCACATAGGCAAGGGAGCAGAGCTCTACCGAATACCCGCAAGCAAAGCCATACAGTAAAAATACAAGCAGAGGGAGCAACTCAACCTCTAGTGAAATCATGCTCCTAGCTTAAATTAGTCTAAACATGAACTTATTCTAATGCATCAAGCAAATCAGACAAGTCACATCAATACAGTTGCACAGAAAGGAAACAGACAGGAAAGAAAGCAAATCAACAGCTTCTACCACTTCACAGCAAAGCAATCCTCTGACAGCAGCTCGGTCCTCAGTCTGTAACTGTTCTTCAAGGCTCTCATCTTCAATAGCAAGTATCAACTTTCTTCTTCAAGCTTTTAATGCATCAAACACAAGTATCAACTTGCTCTTCATATTCTTCCAGCTTCAGCTCTTTCTTCAATCTCAATTTGATCTTCTTCACCCAAGTATCAACTTGTTCTTTTTGATCTTCAAGCCTCAGCTTCAATGGCAGTCTTCAAACACATGGAAGTGTAATCTCTAGCATCTTCAATCTTCTAGCAAGGAACTCCATCCTCTAGCAAGGGAGAAAGATTCATCTAACAAGAGCAAGGTGGGGATAGGGAGAAGCAAAGTGAAGACCAAAGGTCACCTCTAAGCACTCCACCATCAAGGAAAGGAACCCTCAAAGGTTCTACCAATTTGTGAGGAACCACTCATCCTACCAAAGGAGGGATGGGGTCTTCACAATGGGACCTTACATCATATGAAGGAATGGAAGTGATCAACATCTTCCATGTTTCATGAAGGAAGAAAATCTATTCTAAGAGATCTCCCTAAAAACCCTAATCCTTAACCCTAAACAAACTACACCAAAGGAAGAGAAAACTTCAAGTCCAAGATCCATCATGCATTCCACAGCAGCCCGCACATGTCTTCATCATCATCCAAGAGCAAGAGAAGCACCACCCTAATCTAAGGGAACTAAAGAAGTCATCTAGTTGAGTTAGCAAGGTAGGATCACCTAAAACCTAGTACTAAAGTTAATCCTAACTAAAATACTAAAACCAATTGTAAAATCCTACAAAAATAACTATGGGAAACTAAGTCAATCATGAATCTACCATGTTAATTCCAGAGATCAAATCATCTAAAAAGACCTAGAAATAAATTCTACACTACAAGGTACTAAGGTTAAACCCTAAAACTAGAGCACCTAAGGTCCAATACAAAAACAGCCCTAAACTTCTTCACAAAACTGTGAGAAAATTACTAGAGGATCATGCACATATAAACTAGCTACACACAAAAAATCAGTCCAAAAATCATCATCAAATGCTCACACTAAAATCATCAAATAGAGGTATCAACCATGGCCATTCCATTATCAAATAAAATGTAAAAAATGCGCAAAAATTGAAAATGCATGATTTTCCTAATATTTTAGTTCAACAAAATTCTAGATTCAATCATGAATCAGGGGGAAAAATCTGGAATTAATTGACTAATTTTTCTATTTATTATGAATTAAAAGCAAACTAACATAAAATGCACAAAAATAATAAAAAGAAAAGAAATTAAAAAGAGGCGCATGGTAAATAGCAATGAACTTCAGTTCATATCCCGGGTTGGGCCAAAAGGGGGGTGTGAATATCAATTCAACATTAGGCCCAGCGCTCTGAATTCCTCATGGTTCTCTTCAGCAATTAAAAAGGAAAGAAAAAAGAAATGCCTGCGCCAGGGTTCGAACTCGTCCTCTCTCTCTGAATTACTCACTAATCCAAAACGGGGAGTTTTGAGGGGGATTATGTGGCAAGCTCCTGAACACACGATGGTGAGACTGGTCAATGAATCCCAACGTCCTCATGTTGCCAGCACATTAATGAAAACGGTGGGTTTTGCTTCAGTAAAAGTCAGAAATCAAAACTCAATCGTGACCGTGGATGAGGGTTACCAGGTCAAGTCTTCAGCAAGATCCAATGGCTCATGGCTTTCTTCTCCATTTGAACTTCCGTTTAGGGGGAAAACCAGACGGTGGCGCCACCGTCTTCTCCGGCGAAGACAAATACCCAGGTCATCCAAAACTCACAAACCATACATCATTCTACTCAGATTTCAATGCTGATCACGAATATACCTTTAGAATCATCTAACTCCCTATGGATTTTCAAACCCGATAGAATTTTCAAAATATACCTCAATCTTGATTCTTACCAAAGTCCAAATTAAATGCACGGATGTGATCCTCATCTCATGGTGATCATCCTATACTATCCCATCTTGATTATCAGTCCAAGAATTACCTAATCCAAGGCTCAACAGAAATTGATCACACTCCTACTTTGTCTCTATTCATGCAATTAATCATCTCAAATCCATCTACACATCATCAAGATCCTAACCACCTATAGATTTCTATCTATCTCCTCCTAGATTATGCACAAAATCCAAATGTACCAACCTGTGTTCAGAGGTGTGACAGAAGCACTTCTTGCTCGATTCAACCTTCAATATGATCCAGACTCACTCCAAATCTTCCTCTGAAGCTAATGCCACCTTCAATTTCCCTTGATTTGGCCTTGAACTCAGAAATCGATTCTCACCTGCACCTCTAAAATTTCAACTTCACTTTCTGCTTCAGGCTTCATTCTTCACCAAAAAATGATCTGAATGCATTCATATGCTTATATAGGATGTAACTGAATGATCTAGAACCTTCTCAAATGTTCAGAATGAGATTTTCAATTTTCAATTTCTCTTCAATATATCACTCATGGTAGGCGCGACATCTCATCCATTTCCCCTTCAGTAAACCTTCAACACACTCCTTGTGAACCACTGAACTTGAATGGAGGGGATTCATCCCTTGTTTTCATCCCATGGTTTGGATTTGTGATGTAACTTCTTCATGAAGTATTAAGGCAAAAGATCATGAAAATGAGCTCAAACCCAATTTATAATAATGTCATTGTTTCCAAAATGTATTTTCCAATCAAATTGACCTATAATTTTGCCTTGTTTGGACACAAATCAATTTATTTGAATTTTTTTCATCTTAATTCATTAAAATGCCTTTTATATGAACTTTTTTCCATCAATGCTTGATGTAATCCATATCAATGGACACTTGATGCTTAGACAAGCTAAGAACATCATTTTGAACAACTTTCATGTTGAACAAAAGTCCATTTGAGGCTTGCAAGATGGTGAAATTGACTTATGATTCAAAATGACCTGTAATGTCTAAATGCCCAAAATACCCTTGACTTGTCAAAGCCATAAATTGAGTTCTACAAATCCTATCAAGGACTTCTAGTACTCTCTAGAAAGCTAAGAGAATAAGGAACAACATTCATGTTGACCAAACGTTCATAGGAATCATCCTTATAGGGAAAAAGTTTCATGCAATTTGGGTAACTTTCAAGCTCCAAATTCACATTCCTTAGATGACTTGTAACTTGTCTGGCTCATAACTTGAGTTCTATAAACCCTATCAAGGACTTCTAGTACTCAAATTAAAGCTAAGCTCGTGCTCTAAAACAATCATGTTAGGGTCAAGGTGAGATGACAATCATATCTTGAGTTAAATGGACTGGAAGTCAGGGGTCAAGCTAGGGGATTTTACACTGTCAAGTCTTAGAAACCCTAGCCTGAAACTTCTCAAACTCTTCAATCATGATGAGTTAACCTTGGAATCATCCTTAGAACATCTCAATGTATCAACCCATGATCACATGGCTCTTGAATTAAGTCTCAACTTCCTTCAAATCCTCAGTTGACTTAGGGTTGACCCAATTAAACCCTAGCTGCACCACTCATGGCTAAGCCTTCTTAATCTTGCATAATGACCTGTCTAGGACTCAAAGTGATCCTCAAAACTTCTCATGAGCTCTCTCAAGACCTCAAGTCCATCTTCCTGACCTCAGAATCATCTGATGGCTTTCCACAACTCTCAAGTTAGGAGACCTACACACTATTGGCTTCAATCACTCTCTCTGAGGATCTTTTTAACTTCTCTGACAAAGATATTAACCCTTGAGCACCTGAGTAACCTTCTTAGCTAGCTTCATAGTCTTGTATAGATCTTAATTGGTAATCATACCTCTTGATCTCCTGTATACATGTCAATGAAATGCAAATGATAATGCTAATGTGAATGAAATGAAACATAAGCTAGGTAAAGAAATGTTGGGTAAATTTTGGGGTGCAACAGTTGACATGCTTCATAAAGAGAATATGAGTTGAACTTCAACTTAGGAAGTCCTCTGACCAGATTGAGTTTATTAATCTGAGATATACATCTCATATTAATATGCCCCAATCTTCTGTGCCAGACCCATTTCTCATCATTAACAGACATAAGGCATTTTACATTTTGAACCTTAAGTTCTGAAAGATTGATTTTATAAATGTTGTTCTTCCTCTTTCCGTTAAATAGGAATGAGCCATCTTTTTGACTGACAGCTTTGCAACATTTTTTATTAAAGATTATGTCATAACCATTGTCACTTAATTGACTTATGGACAATAGATTATGTTTTAATCCTTCTACAAGTAAAACATTAGATATAGAGGGAAGGTTACCATTGCCAATAGTACCAGAGCCAATTATCTTGCCCTTCTGATTCCCTCCAAATTTGACGTCTCCTCCAAATTTAAGCTCCAGGCTTTGGAACATAAACCTTTCTCCCGTCATGTGACGTGAGCAGCCAGAATCCAGGTACCATGACTGGCGTCTTGACTTTGCTGCTAAATACATCTGCAACAGGTATTATCTTATCCTTAGGTACCCATATCTTTTTGGGTCCTTTTGGGTTAGTTGCCTTAAAAGTTTGTCTGAACTTCTGTCTTTTTACAACAGGTTTGTTCTGACTAACTTTCGGTTTAAACACAGGAACCGAAATTAAAATGAGAATATAAGAGAGTCTTCTTAATGATAAGTTTATCAACAAGTATTGGATTTAAATCCTTTCCAGAGGAAGATTCATATCCAATTCCTTTCCTATTGTTTCTGCTAACTCCATAGATCATTGAAGCCATCTTGCTTCTATCTATGCTTTTAGCCAGAAACTTCTGAAAATTATAGTCATATTCTTCTAAAATATTTTTACATTTTGACTTAGTTTCAGTTTCAGAGTCTTGTTGAGCTTTTTCAAAATTGTTTTTCATTTTCAAATTGTTTTCTTTGAGCTTAGCAACTTCTGACTTTAACAAATTATTTTCAGATTCAAGATTGCATTTAAGATTCTTGCACTTGAGTTTAATCTGGTTATAGTTTTTCAGAACTTCTGATAAAACCTCAATAAGTTCTTCCCTAGAGAGATCAGAAAGTACCTCTTCTGAGTTAGATTCAGATACAGATGTTCCTTCATCCTGATCTTCCACGCCTGCCATCAGTGCCATGTTGGCACATTCTTCTTCTGACTCTGATGAAGATTCAGATGCATCTGAATCATCCCAGGTTGCCATCAGAACTTTCTTTTTATGCTCAGGCTTCCTTTTTGGCTTCTCCTTCTGAAGCTTTGGGCATTCATTCTTGTAGTGCCCAGGTTCCTTGCATTCATAGCAGACAACCTCTTTCTTTCCAGATCTTCTGTGTCCAGAAGACTCTTTGCGTTGATCTGGCTTCTTGAAGTTCTTGAACTTCCTTTATTTATGCTTCCAGAGTTTGTTGATCCTTTTGGACAATAGGGACAATTCATCTTCTTCAGAAGAAGAAGACTCTTCAGAACTTTCTTCTAAAACCTGCAATGCTTTAACAGATTTGTTAGACTTTAAAGCAATTGACTTACCTTTCTTTTGAGGTTCGTCTTCTTCAAGTTCAATCTTATGGCTCCTCAGAGAGCTGATCAGTTCCTCCAATGTGATCTTGTTCAGATCCTTAGCTAGCTTCAGAGCAGTGACCATTGGTCTCCATCTGATGGGAAAACTTCTGATGATCTTCTTAACATGATCAGCAGTGGAGTAGCCTTTGTCCAGCACTTTTAATCCAGCTGTGAGGATCTGGAATCTAGAGAACATAGCTTCTATAGATTCAGATTCTTCCATTTTAAAGGCTTCATATTTCTGGATCAGCGCTAGAGCCTTGGTCTCTTTAACTTGTGAGTTTCCTTCATGAGTCATCTTCAAAGACTCAAACAAATCAAATGTTGTTTCTCTGTTGGTAATTTTCTCATACTCAGTATGAGATATAGCATTTAATAAGATTGTTCTTGCTTTGTGATGATTTCTGAACTCCTTCTTCTGAGCTTCAACCATAGATTTTCTATCAATTTTCTTGCCATCCCCATCAGTGGGGTGAACATAACCATCAATGACTAAGTCCCAAAGATCAGCATCATAACCAAGGAAGAAATTCTCTATTCTATCCTGCCAATAGTCAAACTTCTCCCCATCAAACATAGGGGGTTTTGTGTTGATTCTATCCCTTTCTTCATATCTGTTGCTGTTGGATGTTGAAGCTTCAGCCATAATATCAACCAAGAAATATATCAAGAGTTTTCTCAACTGGATCTTTTCTGTTCATGGTGAAGTGATAGTACACATAGAACCGGAGCTCTGATGCCAACTGAAGGTGAGAAAATACTTAGAAGGGGGGGGGGTTAAGGGTTTTCAAATTATTATGGCAATAAAAACACAATAATTTTTATCCTGGTTCATTGAACTCAACTAATCCAGTCCACCCTATCAAGAGTGATTTGCCTTTCTCCACAAGGACTTAATCCACTATAATCAAACTGATTACAATATCAACCACTAAGAACAACTGTCTTAGTCTTCTCAAGAACTACTGACCACAACTTGGTCTTCTTAAGGAACTTTTACAATCAAATGTAAACTAAACAAGTGTTTAAATGCTTCTATGAAAGCTATATCACAACTGTGATTTATACACTTAAGTTTAAGAACGTATGAAACTATTCAACAAAGAAATATAATTTGTATGAGAGCTTTGAGAGAGTTTCCAATAGTTTTGTCAATTTTCGTCAACTATAGAAAGTTGTTGAAGGCTTGCTTTTATAGACAAAGAAGTCCAAGACGTTGCAAGCTTGAAGACCGTGTACTGCAAAGTAGCTGTAGCCTTTTGTCTTCATATGACTTGACCTTTCCTAGAAGTAGAACGTTCAGAGAAATCCTTTTTGCCTGAGTTCTTGTGTCTAGCATAAAAGAGGAAAGAGACGTTTGGAATATGCCAACAGATATAACTTTGAATAATCTTCTTCAACAAGCTTCTGCTTCAGATTCTTCTGTAGGCAGCGCTCAGAGTCTTCTGTAGGCAGCGCTCAGAGTCTTCTAACTAGATGCTTCTGATGCTCAGAGCCTTGCGTAGTTCAATGTTCAGATTCATTTTTGCTTTCAGAAGAATATTAGATTTAATATCTGCAGCAAAAATACTTGAACAAATTTAGAGTATATAATTTCTTAATACAAAATTTCATTAGTGTTATCATCAAAACATAGAGATATAACTAAGAACCAATATGTGTTCTAACAGAAGTTGTGGTTAAGGTGTAAGTATGATAATGGGTGTAAGGGGTTCAAAAAGTGACGGTGGTGGTGTTAGTTATTCAATTTTTAAAGTGGAATGTGGAATGTCATCATTTGGATTAATGATTTAGGGAGCAGAAATAGATGAGTGAACTTATTCAGGAGGAACTTGTTCAGACTGAGTAATTTCAGCATGAGTGGTTATGGAAGTTATTTGACGAGGATTGGTTATAAAACCAAAAGTATTTGGATTAAAGGTAGGTGAAATAGTAGTATATGGAAAGGAAGAACTATTATAAACAATTTGAATTAGAGTTTCAGATGCAACAAACTTACTTGAGACAATTTCAGCAGAAGGAGTAGCAATTGTAGGTATGGGTTCTTCAGTAGAAGTGTCTATAGTCCTTTTAGACATCTTGACATTCTTAGATGTTCCATCATAATGCTTCTATGAAATATTCCTCTTATTAGAGTAAGATTCAAAAGCTTTGTCTTGGGCACCTTCTTGACAACTAGCAGGGTAATCCATCAGAACATTAAGAGGTTCTGGCTTCGAGAAAATTGGAAAATATTTTAAAGGGATCCTTCTGTTGAAGATGGCTTCCTTGGAAACTTCATCAGGCTTGCTTTTCAATTAAAATATAATTCCCATGTGATTCATACTTTTGGAATTGAACATCCTTATAACCTGAGGTTCCACCTTTTTGGTGATCGTGCTCCTGTTAAAGAGTCTATCAACTTACTCTCCATTAGAATATATGATAGCAGCCTTCCAAGGGGAATCCAATTCCTCAGCTTCTTGCTACCATCTCTAGTTTCCTTCACCATATCCCTTAGACATTGAAAGAGAAGTGAATGGAGATTTACCTTTTTCTCAAAAGAAATATAATAGAGAATATATTGTTGGTCACCATTGATGTAGTCTGCAGAATTCGTTGACTTTCTTTGATGAACACATCCCAGAAGAATTCTGGACTAAATCCTCAAATGAGGTAAAAGATATTTGACCATGTTGGAGTGAACCCCAAAAGCGAAAATAAATTTTGAAATCTCAATTAGATCAGATATTTTCTCAATCATCTGATTACATCTCGTTCCAGACCCATCGTGTTCGATGAGTTTCGTAATCAGTTTTTCAGTGATGATTATCTTATTTCCTAGAACAAAATGAGTAACTTGAAAAAATGAAGTCTTGGCATGAATTCAAAACTCTCTTACCAGGTGAAATAAAACTAGACCATGGAGACGGTCAAAATACTTTTCCCAACCTTGAAATTTCCCAACATTCAAAAGATCAAATCCATTATCTTTTAGATTCTAAAAATCAACCATTAACTCATGGAGAAATTCCAAGTATTTTATAGGAGTTATTAGGGTGAGTTCATGGATTTCATATGATTCTTTATAAATCACTTCTTAAGCAGGTGCCAAAGATGATTTCGAAGAACTAGTTTGAAGGAGATGAGGTGTTTGTTTTTATTATTGTGACAACGACAAACCACAAATATCTTTTTGAGCAGTCAAATCAAGTTGTTGTTGAGAAGCCATTGTTGATGATGAAGATTTTTTTTAGGGTTTTAGAGAACTTTTAAGTTTGAAAGAGAGAAAGTATAGGAAGTGAATGTAATGGATGTGTGTGAAGTGGGTTTATATAAGCGTTTTTGCAATCATGAGTAAAATCTTGAACAATGCACAAAATCTGACAAGGGGTAAAGCGTGAGAATTTTACCTAACCCCAAGAAATTTATTCACCAAATGTGTCACTCATTTGTTCAGAAGCGTTTTAGTTTTCTAAGGTAATTGCCTTTAACACTGTTCCACTTACCAAGACTGATTGACAGTTAATTAAAGCATAAATTGTTCAGTATCCAGAAGATAAAATGTTTAACCAAAGAAGTTCTGACTGGATACTTCTGAACTAATGAAACCTTTTCAATTCATAAGACTCAACCGTTTAGAGTCAAAATATCTTAGAGTCTCATCAAACCATTATGAGAAAATAAACATTCTAATATAATAATCTTTTT
Source organism: Lathyrus sativus (assembly GCA_963859935.3). NCBI lineage: Eukaryota > Viridiplantae > Streptophyta > Magnoliopsida > Fabales > Fabaceae > Lathyrus > Lathyrus sativus. The sequence goes on from OZ012739.1 coordinate 673,551,694, forward strand.
CACTCTGGAATAGATCCATGTTCAAATTCTTCAGAATGAAAACAAATCTATCTTTAGCAAGGGGTTTTGTAAAGATATCTGCCCATTGATGGTCTGTATCAATAAATTTTAAATTTTAAATTCCCTTCTGAACATAGTCATGTATAAAGTGATGTTTAATCTCAATATGTTTAGCTCTATACTGTATAATGGGATTCTTAGATAAACAAATAGCTGAAGTATTACCATAGAGAATATGAATGTTACTCTCATATATCTAAAAATATTCTAGCTGACTTATCATCCAGAGCATCTGAGTGCTGCATCCGGAAGCTGCAATGTATTTAGCTTTAGTAGTTGATAATGCTATGGTTAATTTCCTCTTGTTGTGACATAAGATCAAGTTGTCTTCCCAAAACTGATAGCTTTGTTAGAACAGGATTTGTTCATGACATACCTATGGAGGGCGGGATTCGGTCCCTTCTTTCGAAGTGAGGTCGCCCCTTTTCTATCTACATGTAAACTTTTAATTTATCCTAGGAGAGGGAAGAGAAAAATATCTAAATAAACTCGTGAGTGTGTGCAATGTAATGCACTCTAAGAGATTTGTGGGAATCGGGATTTGTGGGAATCGTGAGTGTATATGTGTTTATTGTTGAATAGCCATCTTCTATGTATTGGGTATTTGTTGATTGTTTTGAGTGAGTGATAGGATACATATTTTGTTGTTTTGTTGTGTATGTTGAAATGGTTTGAGGTAAAGGTATAGGAACATATGGGTTTTATTTCTGACTATGCTCGCTAAGATCTCACAATGTTATGCCTACGTATTATCAAAAGGAAATTGAGAAATCAGAGCGTTCATAGTTTCACCTACTAATGGGTGGATTTGGGTTTGTTGGGTTTGAGAGAAGAGACAAGTTATCATCTTAAGGGAGATATCTCACCTATTCATCACAAACATTTATTTTGAGAAAATGAAAGGGAAGAAGCTTTGAACTTGGATGGAGAAAATCCAGAGTAATGCCACGTCTTCCTTTAAATGTCTTTGCATATTAAGAGATGGACATTGACTTGGATTTTGAATCAACAAGTGTGTCACTTACATCACTTAAATGAAAGAAGTGTTTTTGTATCATAATAAGAGAGGGACCTCAACTTAGATATTGAATCAACAAGTGTTCCACTTACATCACTTGAATGGAAAAAGTTTGAAAAAGTTTGATTGAATATTGTATGAAAATAGAAGAGACATCTCTTTCATAGAGATGACTCATGTCTCATATCTGGGGAAGTGTTTTGAGTTTGAAGCCAGAGGTTGGCTAGGGTTTGAAGGTTTGAAGCCACAAAGGGGCTGGATTTTTTAACTTTAGGACTTCAAAGGGGAGTTCTCATATCTTTGTTGAAGAGTTTTGAGTTTGAAGTATGAATTCCTTGTATAAAGCCTAAAAGGAGGCTAGATTGATTGTGAAGTTTCCTTGTACAAACCCCAAGAGGAGGCTAGGTTGATGGGGTTGGAACTTCAACAAGGGGAACTTATTGGTTTGACCTATGTTGTAGTTGAAGGGTATCCTGATGTTTTTGTGTATAAACAAAAAGAGAAAAAAACTAAAAGGTTGCTCGTTAGGATCTTGCAATCCTATGCCTACATATGCTTAAGAAGGAACTCAAAGCAACTGTAGTTTGGACTTAATCCCGAAGTGTAAAAAAATGTCAAGAAAAACTTAACATGGTAAGTTTAATTAAGCTTTTAAGAAAATGTAGACATCAAGGATGACATGAATAGGGTATGTCTAAGCATGAGTAACAATATATGAATGTGCCTTGATCAAAGAGATATATTCATCATGGTAAGAGTTTATGAAGGAAATACTTGAACATATGAGCAAAGATTTAATCCATGTAAGCAATCACAGAGAAGTTCAAGCAAGTATATGTATTCAAGATGAATCAAAGATTAGGTGAATACAGTAAAGGGTAAACAAAATCCTTATGGACAAGTATATGAATATAGCATTTAAAAAATGATTGAATCAAGGGCTTTGGGGAATCCAAACTTAAGTGGAAGCCCTAACTATGTACAAATATGTTTTTAGAGTTTAATCAAAGTAAAAACCCTAATTAAACATTTAATTAAAAGTGTTTTCAAAAAGGTAAATCAATTAAACATGGTATGAATGGTGTTTAAGTCAAGATAAGCATGGTATGTACATTTAAACAAGACTTAACAAAGTGTATCATGATCATGTAAGCACATTTGATCAATTAGGTTAAGAGAAAATCAAAAGAAAGTCATTAAAAGTATGAAAATACTTTAAAAATGGACCACTTTTTATCCTAATAAAAATGTATTAAAGAAAAATTATTTTTGACATTTTTTAGTATATTCACAAAATACATATGAATAAGAAGTGTGCAAAAAATCAATTAAAAATTAATGAATTTCGCTATATGAAAAAAGTGTATAAAGTTGTGAAAAAAATGAAGAAAATAAGTGCTAAAAAAATAGGATGGCCCTCCCAAGGTTTGAATCATTGCCCTTGGGGTGGAGGGTTCAAAATTCTACCATCTGAGCCAACGCGTGCATGGTGATAATGGTTATTTAGAGTAAATAATATATGATAAATCCTTTTGAAAATGGTTAAAAATTAAAATCAAAAGGTCTAGGGCGAGGGGGGATTCGAACCCCAAACCTTGGACTCGCTTCATACACAAATACTAGTGTTTCCACTAGGGCGCAATGCAATTCAAGTTTTAATCCGGAACTAACAAATAATATATTAAAAAAAAATTTTGAAAAATGGCTCCCTCCATGCTCGTCTTCTTCCAAAAGCTTCATCAACATTTTGAATTTCTAAAATCCCTTAATATGCAACGAAATGACATGATGTAAACATGAAAGTAGCTTGGTTTTTCAAGAGGAATTGAATGGCATTACTCAATTTTATTTAAATTAAGTGTATCAAACAAAATCAATACTGACACCATATGAACCCTAATTGAACTTTTCAATATGAAATTCCATATGATCATGATATATGACAATTAATTGAGGGGAAATGATCACAACATCATACTAAACATGTCTGTAACTTAAATGATCAAAATTGGTGCATGAATCATAGAGCTCAGTTTCTAAAGAAACTTACCTTGCAAGTGAGAATTGAATTCTTTGTTTGAGGTGTTACAGATGTGATTTAATGATCTGGATAGCTTCCTTGATCCTCAAGGATGATTTTACAATGCTTAGAATGAGTTAAAACCCTCTGGATCACTTGGCCTGATCCAATATGCAGCTTATGATGTATATTGAGCAAATGACATGTGACTTGGTGATTTTGATGTTATAGTTGAGGTTTAAGTGTTTGGTCACTTCTATATGATGTATATGAAGTGTTTGGATGATTGGTTCGGTTGGAAATTGCTTGGAGTTGAAGCTCCAATTTCTCACTTCTTTGAAACTTTGAATTTTTGAAGGAGGAGGATTTCTTGGAAAACAAGCTTCTTGCAATGTTTTGGTGTGGTTTAAACCATCAAAATGAGCTCTATTTATAGGAGAAATACATTAGATATTTTTAACAAAGTTTGGATGAGAGGAACCTATTATCCAATAGGTGATGTCATGCACCTATTTCTTGGATGTCAAGGCACACATGGGCTATTCCTCACACGGCTCAAGTTCTGATCTTTTGAGCTTAGTTCCACCAGGTTGCATCTCATCCCTTGGTGTTTTGGTCAAGTCTTGACAGATTGGAGGTTTTTTGATCAATTGCACTATTCCACTTTAATGATAGAGGACAAAATCTCACTTCAAGGTTTTGAAAATATTTTTTTTTCATATGCCAAAAGGAAAATATTGAAAATCATGTTATGCTCTTGCAGAGCACATGTTGTATGATGATTTTGATGTTGATATTGTGAATATTTTAGGTTTGCAAGTTTATCCAAATCATGCATCACCATATTTTGTAACAAATCTGTCTTGTAGAACAATTGCAACAAGGGCATGTTGTGAAAATCATATCTTCTTGCTCAAATTAGGTAAATGGATGTTATTGGACATTTTAGAAAGTTGGGATGACATACTTCAACTTTGATGTTCAAGTTTTTTCTTGAATCAATGTGAATCATGGAGAAAAATAGCCTCAAAGTTGGCTTCAACATACGATAGATTCTGCCTAAAATATTTCTAAGTGTCAGTCAAAGTTCAAAAAGTGTTGAAACCCTAAATTCATGGCCTTGTCTCAAAATCTATGCACCTTTTGGGAATCCACCCTTATTTACAAAGTTTTAGATGTAACAAGCTCTTCAATTTGATATTTGGATCAAAGAAAATAGTTACTTGGTTTGGAAGTTATGCCCTTGCAAAGTTTGCACCAAATTAGGGTTTTCTCATAACTTAGAAAAAATTCAATTTCTTCATGGTTGCCCTTTTTGCAAGTAACTTCACTATTCTTGATTTCTTGTGATTAATCATGATCCCAATCATATATTAACCTCATTCTTGACTTGAAGAAACCATGGTTGACCAAAATTTTCAAAAGTCAAACTTGATTTTGACCACAATTGACTTTTATATCAGATGAACTTAATATTTGTGATCTCTTATTAAAATCAAACCCTTGGCCTATTTGAACACCATGGATGAACTCCAAGGGTGCTTTTGAGTTTATTGAATCATGTCCCATGGTTTGAGATCATGTATTGGCCAAAAGTCACATGCATAGTTGAATTTTCATTAGAAACCCTAGTTTGTGGTCCAGATGAATTTGAATCCTTGCATTGCTTATGAATCAAGTTCTTCGGATCAATCCAATTATATAAGTGGACTAATATGAGGAATTTTAGGACCTTGAAACATATCTTGAGGTTTCGGATCATGCCTTGCTCCAAAAGTCAACCCAGGGACTGAATTAGAATAAAACCCTAATTTTAGTACACTTAGGATCTTGATGCTTGATGATCTTGAAATGATGCAATCTTGCACTTAATTATGGATGAATGAAAGCTCTTTATTTTCATGAATGAGTAGGGAACTTGATATGTTGGGTATGATGCACATCTTTTGACCAATCATTTGCTTAAGCCTTTGAGGGAACACCTTACATGTAAAACAAAACAAGCACACACACACATACACATCTTGTCTTTGATATGAATTAGTAATGCATAAAGACACACATACATATGTTATGTAAATTAGGTGTGTGAAGTGGCGTTTTAGGGGTAAAAAATTAGGGTATGACAGATGCCCCTATTTAAGTTTCTCCTATTCTGAGAGATGAAGATTGACGTCTTAGTCTCGACCAGATATGGGAAGCTTAAATACAACAATGCACAATTTTGGCCCCTAAGAAGCCACAAAAGGGTAATATGAATGCTCTTATGAATGCAAGATACAAGACTTATGGGAAATGATGCCACGGGAGACTAAGAACAAACTAAACCACTGGGGGAAGAAAGAATCAAGGAAAAATGTTATAACTCTATTGGGAAGAGAGGAACAACTCCACTGGGGAAAGGATTATAGGTCCGAAATTGAGTTTCCATCATTGGAAAATGATTTGGAATCTACTTAGAAAAGGTAAAACAAACTTCCCCTCGTTTCTGGACATAAGCCATGAAGCTGGTCTCGGTTTCTGAAATAAACTTCCCCTTGTTTCTGGACATAAGCCATGAAACTAGTCTCAATTTCTTCTTTTTCTTAAAAAGGGTAAACAGACAAGCAACTAAAAAGGTGATCACTTGCTAAGTTAATAACTTCACTAGGGATCTTCAAAAAGATGCGGGTTAGTTAATTTTGCAAGACAGATTTCTCAAATAAAGAAAAACTTCTTGTAAAGATCTTCATCAAACTTCTCACAAGGAAAATAAACCTCATCATACTACTCTTCAAGACTTCTTCGGAGAGATGCCATGTGGTGAGAGAAAATTGGTAGCAGACTTACTAGGGAAATACCATTAGCTGTAGTTTTGCTTTGTATTGAGCAGATAAAATTACTTGTAGTAATTCATCTCCCATAAACACTTATGATAATCTTCAATAAATTTCTCTGACGGAATATTCTAGAGAGATAACCATTTCTTTATCATACTTCTCTTTGAGACTTCTTCGGAGGGACACCATGTGATGTAAAAATGAGGATTCAATAATCAAACTTCTCTGTCTAACTTATACGGAGAGATACCATTTGATATAGAATAAGGATTGATCACAAACTTCTCTAGAGAGATGCCATTTGCTGGAAAAATATCTTTATCGTACTTCCCTTTGAGACTTCTTCGGAGAGATGCCATGAGATGAATGGAAATTTAGTATGCTGATAGTGTCGCTACTGCGAAAATCGAGGCCGGCAATGACAGAAGAGTCGCCACCGTGCGTTATTTATCCCAAGAGAGGGAAAGGAAACGCTAAGAGAAAACCTAACGGAAAGAGGGATAAGATCGGTCATCGCAACCAAATCTCGGGTTCGGGAGTCGGTTACGCAAGGGGAAGGTATTAACACCCCTCACGTCTGTCGTACTCGACGGGATCCACGCTTGTTGTCTAGTATATGGGTGAAAAACAAACTATCTACGGCTGCTAAAGCTAAAACGGGAAGAACTGAAAAGAACGGAAATAACTGACTCGATAGGACATCGCCATCCTATGCCTACGTATTCCCTTGTGCAATGGGAAAGTCAGAGTCAATGTAGTTCGAGAAACTACGGGGGGCATTGCTCGCCAAGACGTCGCGTCTTGTGCCTACATATTTTCGTCTGGTATGAGAAATCAGAGCAAAACGTGGTTCAGGCTAACTACGGGTAAGAGGGGTGTTCTCGATCACACAAGGGTGAGAGAAAGGATTGACGATACTAGCGTACGCATTCTAGCAGTTAGGTGTATGCTTCTCGACCATTGGAGACTTAGGCGTTACCTGTTTGCGGTAGAACGAACATAGTATGTCGGGGTTTAAAGGTATGGGAACCTACGAGTCCTAGAACTACGGTCTGGTCTCAATAACACTAGGGCAAGAGAAAGGGAAAGAATTAGTCGTCAGCGGGGAAGTCTCGATCGCACGGCAGCGAAAAAACATAGAAGTTAGTTGTTAATGTGCTCGCTAGGATATCGCATCCTATGCCTACGTACTCTCAACAGGTATGAGAGATCAGAGCAGCCATAGTTCGGCTAACTATGGAAAACGGTCTCGATCGCACGGAAGCGAGAGAAAAGGGAGCCTCGATTGGACGGAGGCAAGATGGGGGATCTCAATCGCCAGGCTGCGAGAGAAAGGAGTTTCGATCTCACGGAGGCGATGGAAAAGAGGAAGCAGGCTTAGCACGCCTAAACGGGAAGGAACTCGGGATACACACGCAAGAACCTAAGGCGTAGGAGCGAATGCGTCGCATATCACCCAAAGGGTGCTATACTAAACACTCTAGGCCACTAAGGGGAAACCCTTCAATCACCATTTCCTACGTATCTATTACTTAAAACTCACAACGCCCGGCGGTTGATTAAAAGACTTGAATTAGATAGATGTTACCGAACGGAGTGGTTCCGTTGACCCTTGACATTGTGCGCAAGCTCTATTCCAATCTTATCCTCTTTTGGTCCTTGATAATGCTTTGAATCGGAACCAATGTGACGCTGGACCATCGTAACTCGACTTAGAAGGAAGTCAAGCTATAAGAGGTCGCGTATTAATGTCCGTGTCAAAGACAAGATAGATAAATGATATTGAGAATCATCCTCCAATTGAATCATGTCACACGGACCAAAAACAGTGGGATCTCGTCTTACAAGACTTCATCGATCACCAAAAGTCAAAATAAAGCCGAAAGATGAAAAGAAACGAGGAGCGAAAAAAGTGGTCTCGGATCCTACATTATTCATCAATAATTTGACTGGTAATGAATTACGGAAATGTCGTCATCGACCCAAAAGGCGAAAAAAATGGATCAAAATGTCCAATAATAAAAGAGAAATAAAATCATTCTAAAAATAAAGTGAATATTCTAAACTCTAAAACTTCTAAAAAAAATATAATATAAAATAATATAAACTCTAATAGAAAATAAATCTAAAATTCTAAAAGAAATTAACAAAAACTATAGTATTAATCTAAATAGAACAAATAATATATAATATATAATAAGAACATATCTACATAATTTGGAACTAAATTAACAAAACAATTTACAAATTTAAGCATTATTTTATAAAATATATTAACAACAGTAATGACCATATCAATTCTAATAAAGATATTAACAATAAAATTTAATGTAAAAATTAATAAATAAATAAATAAAGAAATCGAGAATGCTCGTTGGAGCACTGTTTGCTCTTATTCAATAGCTATATCACGTTTAAAAAAATGTATGAAAATGAGATTCCAGAAAATTCTCAACAATTAAAATAAGAACAATAAATTTAAAACAAAATACCAAATTAAAACAAAATCAAACAAAAAGGGTCCTCTCTCTCTCTCTGTCTCACGCTTTCTCTCTCGACTCTCACTCGACGTCTCTCACTCTCGATCTCACTCTCCCTGTTTACTTATTCCCATCGTCTCTCACTCTGTTTCTCGATTTCGAAATCTTCAAAATCTCTCCAACACCTTCTTCTCATCTATCCTGTTTTTGTTTTGGATGATTTTGGATTATTGATTTAAGGAGGATTTGGGGTTTCGGGTAAGAACAAGGTTATTTGGTAGAAGGGGTTTTATGCTTTGTTGAAGGTTGAAACGAATGGGTTCGATTGCTGGCTGTTTGAAATAGGTTGGAGATTTGAGATTTTTGGGAATTTGAGGTTGTGGTTGAAGAACGGTTTATGGTTTTGTTACATTTTGTGAAGGTTTCTGGAGACGGGTTTGTTGATGTTTAGGAATTTGAATGGTTTGTTCTGAAGGAGAAAGGTTGGTGTTGATGGTGGATTCATTTTGTCTGGGAATTTTGTGAAGGAAGAAGCGGTTACGTCTGGTTTGTGAATGGCGACGGTTTGAGTTGTTTTGAAATTCCACAGTAGTTGTTGTGTGGTTTGTTTCAATGGAGTTCTGATGAAGATGAAGGATATGAAGAGTTTCAGAAGTTGTTTGAGGTTGATGGTAAATCCAAAAAAAGAGTTGAAGAAGGATGAGTGATTTTTCTGTGGAGATTGGCTTGAAGGAGATGAGTTATGATGAGTGGTTTTGGTTGAATAAAGGCTTTAATCTGTTTGAGTGAAGGAGTTGGATGTTAATGAAAGTGGTGTTCAAATGGTGATGATATTGTGAAGATGAAAGAAAGGAGTTTGAGTGACTTGAGGATGTGTTTGGAGAAATTATGTGGGTTCTGTTGTTGCTGTTGGTTTGTCTCTTTTTCACATATGTTGTCCGGCGTGGCGTGGCTTTTGCTTTTCACAGATAAAGGTGTGTCGCGAGTACTTGAAGCAAGGTAAAAAATATCATCATTGTTGTGGCTTGTCCGTATTGTTGCAGGTTTTCTGTGTGGAGGAGTGGGGTTACTCATTCTGCAGGTCGTACGTGGTTTGTACGGTTTGTGGTGGCCAGTTTTATGTGTCATGTAGAGCAAGAATTGTGGTTGTGAGGTTGTTTGATTTGCAGGTTTTGGAGCAGGGTAAAGTGTGGTAGCTAAGGTAGTAGGCTATAACATATAATGGAGCTGTGCATTTCCTTTGAAGCTTCTTTTGCTGGCATTGGAAAGCAAATGTTAGACTAATAAACAAATTAATCTAAATAAATCTATACAACTAATTAACTCTAAATTAAAATACTTAATTAATTTGAACTAAACAAAAATCTGAATAATAAAAACAAATTAAAGTCCTAATTGGGTTGGTTTTGAACCCCCATCCTTTACCATAAAACTCACAAGTCCATCCGCTGTGGCAAGAATACGTTCAATAACAAAATTGCACGAACAAATACATATTGCATAAACAATAAAATTAAGGAAAAAATGCAACATAAAAGGGGCTATGGTGGGATTCAAACCTCAATCCTTTACCATAACACTCACAAGTCCATCCGCTGGGGCGGGAATACTTCCAATAATGAAGTTGCTCAAATAACTATATATTACATGTGAAATATAAAAAACAGATTTAATTAAAATAAAATTACTTAAACTAATTAATAAATAAACAATGATAAAAACTAATAAACATTCTATGCTAATACTATTTCTAATATCATAAATAATAATCATAATGGTAATCTAACTAAATAAGTAATAATAAAAAAAATAATAATTATCTAATTAGTAAATAAAATCTACACTAAATTAAAAATAACATAATCTTAATCTAATAATAAATTAAAAAGACATAATTCTAAAAAAACTATTAAATAAAAACCATTTACAAATAAATCCTAATATTAATAAACCTACAAATAAAAACCATATTATAAACATCTATTCCTATTTAAAAAATTTCTAAATAAATAAAAATAAAACAAAAATAACAATAAAAGATGCAAAAATGCTATGGAAAACGGGCAAGTACCGAAATGCGCCGATATTATCGACACGGATTGAATCATAAAAAAGAGAGCGACTTTAGCTCGATTTTGACATTGAACTTCTTGTTTGAATTAATTTGAATCGCCTGAAACACAAGCAAAGCGACTAAAATTATGATAAGTTCAATCCGGCTGATAACATGAGCAAAATGCAGCCTAAATGATATGCAGATGAAAACGAAGCAAAAGCCAGTCAAAGCTAGAAAACAGGTAGGCAAATTTTAGGGTGCAACAGCTGCCCCTATTCAGTCGACTTGGACTAGAAGGGATGAAAAGCAACCGCTTTCAGACGTTCATGGTAGAAGGTGATTGAATACAAAAGAATCCGGAAATTTGCCAACCGCAAAAAGAAACCTCTGACATCGCCTTCAAACATCTATATCAAGTAGAATATCTAGCCTCATCGTCAGTCATCAATCGAGTAAAACATCCGACTTCGCCGTCAGCTCTCAAAAATCATCTGACTTCGCCGTCAATTCTCAAAATCATCTGTAAAACATATGACTTCGCCGTCAGAACTCCACATAAAATTGGTGAAACACTTGACCTCGCCGTCAGTCCTCAAAGTCATCTGACTTCGCCGTCAATTCTCAAAACAATCTGTCTTCACCGTCAATTCCCTACCTAATCTGACTTCGCCGTCAATTCTCAATAGTAATCTGACTTCGCCGTCAGCTCTCAAAACAATCTGACTTCACCGTCAACTCTCAACATCGTCTGATGATAGACGGAGAGAAAAATCATATCCAGAACTCACATCGTCTAATGATAGAAAAAAAGAACAATATCCAAAATCACATCGTCTAATGGTAGACAGGAAGAATACGCCATATCCAAAGCACTCACATCGTCCAATGATGGACGGAGAGAAACATTATATTCAAATCTCGCATTGTCTAATGATAGACGAGAGGAAAACCATATCCAAAACACCACATCGCCTAATGATAGACAGGGAGAAACATTATATCCAAAACTCGCATCGTCTAATGATTGACGAGAGGAAAATCATACCCAAATCTCGCATCGTCTAATGATAGACGAGAGGAACATCATATCCAAATCTTGCATCGTCTAATGATAGACAAGAGGAACACCTGCTGGGGATGTCATCATCAGAGGGTTGATGGACAAAGTACGACCGACGTATGATCTGGAACCCAAAAGTAAGCAAGCGGATGAGCTGTCTGAACAAAGCTGTTGATATGCCACTGTCTTGATTAAAGAGTGATTCGAGTTGTCACGGAAGGCTAACAAAAAACTGGCTTATGCTTCGCATGTATATGTTAGAATATATTGTGGCGTAATGCTCCATACGAAATAGAAATGCTACGCATTTAAGGATGAGATACAAAAGATGATGCAAATATGATAGCTATATGCAAAGATGCAGATGCAGGCTCGGGATGCTGGGGAAAGTTGGATGTGAAAGAAACACTCCCGCAAAATAAATGTTGAAGAAGTGAAGCCAACTCCGCTGGGAATAACCGGATGTGCCAAGTATGATTGGACTCTCCTGGGGATAGCTTACACATGCCAATGATGATTGGGTTTTTGCTGAGGAAGACAGGTGAAGGGTTACGACTTCCCGACATTCATCTTGAACTTGAAAATTGACTGCACCTGCTTGAATAGTTCTGAGTAGCTCTGAAGATATGGAGAGGAAAAGTTCCTTTATTTCCATACTTGCCCCAGCCTGTGGGTTCTCTGTATAAATTTTCCTCAAAAGGAACCTGAAGTTTCTGAAGGTGAGATAATACTTAGAAGGGGGGTTGAATAAGTATGAAAATTAATACTTGAAATTAATCACACAATTATTTTTATCCTGGTTCGTTAAACAACTACTCCAGTCCACCCTTCCAGAGTGATTTGCCTTTCTCAACAAGGACTTAATCCACTATTAAATCAAACTGATTACAATAGTATCACCTAAGAACTACAGTTCTTAGTCTTCTCAAGAGCTACTGATTCACACTGAATCCTCTTAAGGAATATCCTTTACAAACAATGTAAATTTAATACAAGAGTTTTTAATGCTTCTATAAAGCTATAATCACAACAGTGATTTTTCTCTTAAGTTAAGTACAATGAGATTCTATGAAGAATAAGAATGAGAGCTTATAGAATATTATGATTTCTTTTCAGCAAGTGTGTATTTCTGAAGAATGAAGTGAGAAACTCCTTTTATAGGCAGCTGACTCATGCACGTTGAAAGGAGAGTCCAAAAGGTCTGAGCCTTTTTGTCTTCACATGCACTGACCTTTCCTTGAAATAGATGGCACAGATAAATCCTTTTTGTCTGTGTAAGTGTGTCTAGCACAAATAAGGAAAGAGACGTTGAATGGTTCCAACGGATACATTCTTGAAAACACTTCTTCAGTTTCAGCAAGTTCTTCAGAGTTTAAATGGATCAGAGTCTTCTGATGAGATTCAGAACTATGCTGTATCAGAGTCTTCTGCAGCGTGTGTGCTTCTAGCGTGTTGATCATCAGAGCATCTTGACACAGAACTTCAGTACTTAGCAGCATAAGTACTTTCAGAAACTTCTGTAGACTAAGTGCTTTGAGAAACTCTTCAATCAATATTCTTCTATACTTATGATGCTTCAGCTTCAGATGCTTCTGACTGAGAATGTTCTGGAGCTTCTTGCTTCAGATCCTTCTGGAGATTACGCTCAGGATCTTCTGTAAGGAGCAAACAGATTCTTCTGTAATGGTGCATCTGGCGCTTCAGAGTCAGAATAGCTTCTTGTATTCAAGGCAGATTTGCTTCTAGAGAGTTAATATAATTTTAATCTGCAGTAAAACTTTCAAACAAATTTTAGAGTATATAATTCTTAAATATAAATTTCCTAACAGTTATCATCAAAACAAAGAGTAATTATTAAGAACCAATTTGTGTTCTAACAATCTCCCCCTTTTTGATGATGACAAAAAGTATCAGAAATTTTGTTTAATTGAACATAAAGAATTATAACTCCCCCTGAGATGATGAATCTCCCCCTGAGTTGAATATGAAAAAGGAATAGAAACTTCCCTTTTTATCTTGAGTAATCTTCAGAGTCAGATCTTGTTTGTCTTTGTAATAATCAAGGGTCAGACTATCTTGCAGATATGAGATTCAGAGTTTGATAAAATATAAATGATCTGAGAAACTCAGAGATTCTTTTATAGATTGTTCTTATCAAATGTTATGAAATAGTCAATTTAGATATTAGAAAGAATAGATATGTCTGAAGATTCATTCTAGTGAAATTATATTAAATAGTTCAGATCTTTATTTTCTCCCCCTTTTTTGTCATAAGCAAAAAGTAAAAAAAACTTTTAATAAAGACAAATAAAAGGAACAATAGCAGATAATTCAATGGAGAATAAGAAACTGATTCATTTAATCATAACAGAGCAAAAGTACAGATAATCAAGAACATTCAGATGCAAAACAACAACAGATGCATAAATATGAGAAACAAAATCTAAGAGTGTTTTGACAAAAGCATCTTCAATAGGTCTGTGATCTCAGATTGTGATTGCTCTTGCTTTGACATGAACTTAGTTATTGTCTCATTCTTCTCATCTTGTTTAGACATCCACTCTGACATGTCCTCAGATTTCTTGTCTTGCTTCGCCATCCAAGATCTGATTTCAGATTGACCAGCTTCCAGAGCAGCACCTAGATTATCTGAAGTCACAGCAGCCATTGTTGATTGAAACTGTGCAGTTGTTGATGAAGAAGACGCCATTGAAGAATGCTTTTTAGAACACTTAGGTTTTGAGTTTTTATGCAGAGAGAACAGAAGATGAAAATGCATATAAATTCTGAGAGTGAAAAGTGTGAAAGTGAATACACATCAAGTATTTATACTAATCACATAGGCACACCAAGAGACAGAACGCACGTTTGAGCAGCATTAAAAGAAAAGAATAAAATCATTTCAAATAATAAATGCTTCTGACAGATTTGGGGGGAAAACCAAGATATTTACTATTCAAATTTCACCTCAAACGTCTTTTCAGTTGTCCACACGCCACCTCATCAGATTTTGTGGGACACGTGTTTGCTTGCATGCTGTTCTGAATTCTCTCAAGAAATGAAACGTTAGCCACGTTCAGATCTTCTAAAGATGGTTAGTTCAGATTTTCACATCAGAAATAATAATCAGAATAGAATAAATGAACAGAAGAAATACTTCAGATCATTAAACATTTTGCATCTGAGAGGTTGCTTCTGATAAATATTACTCTGGACAAAAATCCATACAAATATTTTTCAGAATGAACTTAAATCTATCTTCAGCAAGGGGTTTTGTAAAAATATCTGCCCATTGATGATCTGTATCAACAAAGGCTAAATTTATGATTCCCTTCTGAACATAGTCTCTGATGAAATGATGTTTAATTTCTATATGTTTTGCCTTAGAATGCAAGATTGGATTTTTTGACAAACATATAGCAGAAGTATTATCACAAAAGATAGAAAGATTACTCTCATAGATTTGATAATCTTCTAATTGACTCTTCATCCAGAGCATCTGAGTACAACATCCAGCAGCAGCAATGTATTCTGCCTCTGTAGTTGATAGTGCTATGGTAGGTTGCTTCTTGCTGTACCATGAGATCAGATGACTTCTGTAATACCCCAAATTTTACCCTTTCTTTTTTATTTTATTTTATTTTTTTATTTTATTTTAAATTCTTATTTAATAAATTAACCTTTTTTTTAAATCTTATTTTTTTAACTAATAATAATTTAATTAAATTTTTTTATAACTTTACTAATGTTTTTTATTAACTTTTTTTTTTCTATTTTTTTTAAATCATTTTAAGCTCTTCTTACTAACTTTTAGGATTTAGATTAAAATTTAACTTTTTTTTTTTCTTTTCTTTAAGAGTAAATTTTTTTTATAACCTTTTTTAAATTAATTTCTAACACATTTTTTAATCAAATTCTAATACCTTTTTTAAAATAAAAATCTAACTTCTTTTTAAAGCTAAATCTTTTTTTCTAACTTTTTAAAATTAAATCTTTTTTTCTAACTTTTTTAAAAAAAATTAAATCTTTTTTTCTCTAACTTCCTTTTAAAATTAAATCTTTTTTTTCCTCTAACTTCTTTTTAAAATTAAATCTTTTTTTCTAACTATTTTAAAAATTAAATCTAACCTTTTTTTATAAATTAAATCTATCCTTTTTTTAAAATTAAATCTAAATCTTTTTTGACACCTTTATTTTTCAAATTAAAATTCTAAATTCTTTTTAAAATTAAATTCTAATGTCATTTTATTTTCTTTTTTAAAATTAAGATCTAAATTCCTTTTAAAATTAAATTCTAACAGTTTTCAAAATAATTCTAACATTTTTTAAAACCAACATTCAAATATTTTTTTATTTTAAAATTCTAACTCATTTTTTTTAAAACTTAAAATTCTAATTTTTATTTAACTTGAAACTCTTATTTTCTTTGCTAACTTTTTAAATTTAAATCCCACACTTTTTTAATCAAATCCAATCCCAATGAATTCCAGATGGAGCAAAATCAAATCAATCAGATCATATCATCATCATAAGAAAATCAGATCTAAATATCAACATCACCATCATTGAATCAAATCTGAAATCATCATAAAAATTCATTCAAATCAAATCAGAGATTGAAAAAGATTGAGATATTCAAATCAAATCTGAGATTGAAAAAGATTTAAAAATCAAGTATAAAAGGACCCTCAGAAGCAACAAAACGGGGGGATCGGCAAGCATCAAAGACTCTTGCAGTCTTCATCAAAAGTAACTAACTCTTCTTTTCTTAAAAAAATTTCTAATCTTATTTTTGTTTTTTTTCAAGAGTATTAACTTTTTTTTGAATTAAAATCTAACCTTTTCTCTTTTATTTTCAAACTTTTATTTTTATTTTCTAACCTTTTTTTTAAAAAACCAAATTTCGAAGTTCTAATTTTTTTGCTAACTTTTAATTCTAACTTTTAATCTATTTTCTTTTTCTTAATCACATTAAAAACTCTAACTTTTCCAAATCTCACAAAGAAAACCTAATTCTATTCTAACTCTTTTCTTATTACCTAAATTCTCATCGTCTCAAAACGTTCATCACTTAACTTCTAATTATTGTCAATTCCAATTTTCATCCTTCATTCCTAACAGTATTCTTGATTATCCATGAACCTGTTCACTAATATTTATTTATTTATTTTTGTATTTATTTTTATATTTGTACATAATCTGACATCATCGTTGCTATTTCATATTCCATTATCACTTGTATATTATCATCATCTTCATTGCGTATCAACTTTCATTGTTTATTAATTTTTCGCTAACATCCTCATTTTTAAGATCCAAATTTCTAACTTTTTTTCTTGTTTTGTTAAAATTATAACTTTCTACTTAGATTCCTAACATTCCCGTCTAATTTTTCGTCTAACCCCGTATAAAAACAGTCTCTGTTTGTTTTGGTTTTTTGCAGCTGACTAAGTTCAATTGATTTTATTTTCAGTTTAAATATTCAATTATCATATTTGTAACTGCTTATGGGATGTAATTTTGCGAGACAATTGTCGCATTTATCTTTCCGCACTTTATGTTCTGCCATTGTATGTTTATCGCGTCTTTACCAATAATTTCACTCCTCCGAAGGAATTAGGTCTAGCCGTTTAACTGTCGTGTCAATAGTCCTCAACTTCAAACCCTTACAACCTCACAAACCCTAATTTTCACAAATGCCTCGCCGCAGGCAAGATTACAATTTTACCCCTAGCATTAGGTCAAAGAGCCGCCGCGCTCATTTTAGGGTTTCCCGCCGTGGAATCCCTAACCTAACCTAACCCTAATTACAACTTAACAATTCAACGTAGAGATTTGGAGTTTCTACACTCCATGTAAGCGTGTCCCTAAGATACGTTTATTCCCCATTGAAACCTTGGCCACAGTCAAGAAGTCTCTAACCTCCCTTTTGAGGGGAACTACGATTACTCTGATTCCACTCTCGTAAGGATACGTAGGCATAAGATGCGATGTCTTGCCGAGTAAACTTAGAATTAACCCCTTAGGTCTCTTTTCTCACTTTTAATCCCTTTGTACATATACCTTAAGCAAATAAATAAAGCAAATAGTAAACATTTGAACAAAAGGTTCCTGTAGAGTACTACAGAAGTTTAGGGTGCTAATACCTTCCCTAAATTTAACCAACCCCCGAACCCTAGATCTTTCCCCGCATTGTGTTTACGATGCAAAAATAGGTTTTCCCTTTTTGACCTTTTCCTTCGGATAAATCAAAGAGCGGTTGTGAATTGAATTGCGATTCAAACTCATTAATAGTTTGTAATCCTATTTCCACCGCAACAGAAAATGGCGACTTCACTGGGGACTTGCTAAACTTTTGAGGGTTATCCCTAATTTGTTCATATTTATTACTATCTGTGTTATTATTCATTTGCGTGTATATATTTGTACTTTGATTGTGGGACTGTTCCTTGTGCTGTGAGATAAGTCCTACGCTCGGACTAGTGACATTATTATAGGATGGGGATATATTCGATGAGGCTTATAGGGAGTGAATCCCGACCAAGCTGATTCGAGAATCACCGCTCAGTTGAGACCTTTTCGAAAATGGTTCGGTTGAACGAGTAATCGTTGAAAACTTTTTCCATGGTCGATTGGAGTCTGTGATATTGAGGACCGTAGTACCTTAACACCACCTTGGCCTTATTTAGGACGTAGTGCGGGAGCTATGTGGGAGTAATCCTACAACGGCTGCTACGCGATACTACACTCAAAAGAGGTTCTCTTGAGAATATTATTCACCCCCGAGTCAGTCGGAAGGTTGATAATATCCGAAAGA
This sequence comes from Lathyrus sativus, assembly GCA_963859935.3. Taxonomy (NCBI): domain Eukaryota; kingdom Viridiplantae; phylum Streptophyta; class Magnoliopsida; order Fabales; family Fabaceae; genus Lathyrus; species Lathyrus sativus. Next base: position 673,570,024 of record OZ012739.1, read on the forward strand.
TGGGCTGATGACTTTGGGCACTTTGTAGAACCTTGTTCGGCAGGTACAACTAACCTATAGTACACTCCTTTTGGGATGGGTAGACCTTGACTCCGCTCATGTTCCTTTAACCTAGGACTTTGTGTGTTTTCATGCATTGCATCCATAAAGCATCTCATTGCATTGTATTTCATGGAGTTCAAATATCATTTATGGATATCGCGGGATACCATAAATAAATAAAAAATAAAATGAAAAAACAAGAAAAAGATTTCTTTGGTACCCCACGACATTCGTAAATGTTTGAATTCCATGAAATCTTCTTTTGCATTCACATTTTAGCATCATACTTTTGCATTGCATGTGTCTCCCGATTTCTCATACTCGGTTCTCTCACCCTCCAGTTTTGTCACCCTGAGTTCTCTGCATCAATACGACCCTTCAAAAGAATGGAAGATCAAAACCAAGAGATCAACCGTGTCAGCCATGAATTCGAAGATCTTCGAGGAAGTGTAGGGCAAATTTTGGAGATGTTACGAGCTCTTAGTGTGAAGGTGGATGCTCAGTCTACTGTTGTTTCTAAGACTAATACCGTTATGGAACCTCAACCAGCTGTTACTGTCGAGAATGTACCTCCTCACGGTCTTCAATCCGGTTTGGTGCCTCCCAGTGCTCGACCAGTTCGACGAGCTACCCCTCCAAAGTGCAAAACTCCTAACTCCGACCATGGTAAAGGACCTACACGTTCAAAAAACCGCAAAAAGGCTACTCCTCAACCTTTACAATATCAGCGGGGTTATGTTCCAGGTTATCTGTTTCTATATGTTCAACAATCCTATGTAGCTACTGTTGCACCTCCTTTCGATCAGCAGTTTCCTGCATGCCAGCCTGTACAGTCAGCTCCAGTATATCAGGCACCAGTTTATCAACAACCTTCCGGTTATTCGCCTATGCAAGTTCCTGTCGACAGTCAACGAGTTCCCAACGCTCCTGTTCACCAGCAATCACAGGATCAGGTTCCTTATCCCCGTAAGAGCCAGTATAAGCCTTGTCCTCCTATTCCGATGACTTTCACTGAGTTATACCCCCGTTTGGTACAACAAGGTCTGATTACCACCCGTGCTTTGGGTCCTCCACCTAATCCATTACCTGCAAGTTATAACGCTACCGCTCATTGTTTATTTCATGAGGGTGCGCCCGACCATGATCTAGAGAATTGCTATGCTCTTAAGAAAGTTGTAAGAAATTTTCTAGAAGCGAAGAAGTTGTCTTTTAGCGATGCTCAGATGAAGATCGAGACTCCTCTCGGGGTCCCTCACTTGGCAGGTTCGTATTCTGCAAAGCATGCTACTCCTGTGGCAAATCAGCCGAATCCGGTAATTATTCAAAGGCCCAGCTCGCTTCATTTCAGTAACCCTCAAGATGATATGACCGGGATCAACAAAGAATTTGGGAAAGTTATTTTGAAGCAACGACTGAAAACTGTTGAAGATGTGACCAGCGTGACTGGGGCAAGCCATGACAACTCACAGTGATCGTAAACCAGACGTCCTTTCCATTGAGGCTCCGCCAAAGGAAACTGTTACTCTTGAATGCAAGATTTCATAAACATTTAGAAGGATTTTTCCGACAGTTCATTTGTTTATTTGCATTTCTCTTTGATTAAGCATATTTAGCATGTACGAACTTGTTTATCTTTGAATAATTAATGCAACGCATATGTTTGTCTTGAATAAATCCATTCGTTTCACTCATTCAAAACATATTTTTCATAAATTATAATGCCAACTTTACCCGATCTCTTGTTCTGATGGAGAATTGGGAGGAGGATGACGAACCCAAAACGACAGATTTCTTGTCGTATGCTTTCGATTGAAACCAGCTGATGATGTAAGGCATTGTTTCAAATCCCAAACACTGGAGATATAAGGATGTTAATCCCTCGTTAACCTCTTTGAGCCTTGAAGTAGGAGTTTTTCTTTCTTTTAAGAACCTTCATCTTAACTTGGGGCAGGGTAGGTTTCAGTTAAACCGATCGAGCGCTTAGACTCTCAAAAAAGGAAGAGCAAACATTCGAGAATTTATCCTTAGCATCTTAAGAAGTCCAATACAATGGCTATCCCTCGGTTACCTAAGGAGTGGGGCAGTCACGAGCCTTCCAAAAGATTTACACGACTTGTGCATAAAAGAATATTAAAAAAAATAAGAGCCCGCTAAGTCAAAACCTACGAAGGAGACTTAGGCAAAACTGGGGCATCCCGCTGGACTCCAAAGTCAGATCAAAAGACGTTGTCCAGGCAAAAGTTAGGGAATAAGAGCAACCAACCAGTAGTTTTTAGGATCCCTATAAAGAACAAGGTCGTGTGATCGAATTGCCATTAGAAATAGGTGAGTGACTGCCATGTCCAAAGCCTTGATAAGTTCTCGACCATAGCAAATCCGCTTGAGATATGAGCGTTCGTATCTGGTTAACTGACATAGGATTGGAGAACATCACGAAGAAGGGGTGGGTACAAATATAACTTTGAGCCTTTATCCTTTTGTTTCTTAAACCGTGAACCGAGCCACGATACAACCTTTAAAAGACCTAATTGAAGTAGGACTTCGGTTGAAAGCATACTCGACAAGATCACGTTTCCTGACTCCTACGAGCTATGCTCAGAAAAATTCATGTTGGCATTATAATTAAAACTTATATCCTAACTAGTGATTTCGGTCACAAGTTTTTGCGATATCTTTTTCAAAACAAAAATTCAAGACAAATATATGTGTACATTGACAAGCTCAGGATATGCATTTCAGGCATGACGACTTTGCTTGATATCTTAGAGATTTACATATGGACATAACCCGTGGAACTTGAAGATCCTGCTAAACAGGGGCAGGCAGTTTCCCAGTTCGCTTACCAACGCGAGGCTGACGTTCTTAAGAGCTATTTCTCAAAGATTTCGTCGTAACACGATTAATTTGTGCCAGTTACATCGAGACCTGACAAATCTCTCAAAGAGTTTGAGAACAATGGGGCAACCGGACTCCGTGTTCTCTATAAAATCCTCTTGAGATGACCATACCTCACAACACAAGTATCCTGGGGCACCGTGTTTTAAAGGAAAACAAATGGCGACTACTACAAGGTCCTTCAAGATCAAAACCATGTTTTCTTCGTGCACCCGAGGGATTTTACTCACAGCGGCCTTCATTCCCCAATAAACCTCAGTGTTGCAACAGGCTCCTAAACTATTGCCTGAAGTCCCCAGAGAGACTATAAGCTGACAACTTTTTCTTGGGTAACTCGAAAGTGTCCCTCAGGTTTTCTTCTCCCCATGTGAAGACGTGATACTGGGCACCCAAGCATATTACCTTCTCCCCAGAGAATTCAGAACTTTAAAACCAAATTTGGTTCTACCATTGACCTTTCTTACCCATGATTGACGTATTGGTCGCAGAGAACGCAGGGTATTTCCGTCGAGATGTTTATTTCATCTCTTGTCCCGTCCCTAGTCTGTTTCGTCAGCATACGCAAGGGCATGAGCATCACATGCCTATTTCATTACATATTCATTATATATTCATTACATATTCATTACATACTCATTACATACTCATTTCATAACATCCTGCATATTCACATACATAGACATCAACATACATTCATATTAATATATTCATTAACATACGCGTTAGCATGCACAGGTTCATTGTGTCTCTATCATTGGTCGTTACCGCCGAGTAACTGGGTTCGTCCATTCTCTTCAAATAGATTGTCAGCCCTAAGCATAAAATACATATGTGTTTCCAAGTTTCCCTACGGAGCTCGATCCTCGTGGATGACGGTTACTTCAGCTATCTTTCCTCGCCAGGATAAGATATCTACCCTTCGAGATCATTCCCTCGATGGAGTCTTGATTACCAGTTTTCTTTCTAGCTCGATCCTAGATTGAACCTCAGTCTTGTCGGTCGTCAATCCCAACCGGACGTGCATTTATTTTGCACCATCTAAAGGTTTTCACCATACCATGACAGATACGCGACTATCTCGCTCGAGAAGTTTATCACTGTACCCGGATGTGCATTTATTTTGCACTATTTTTCAAGAAAATCAATCACAATCCTTCACAGATACACGCCAGTTCATGCCTGGAAAACCTATCAGTACAACACTTTACAATCCTACATCTTACAGCATCAATATACAACATTTCTCACCTAAGAAGCCGATCCTATCTTCGTTATGACTCGCAGCAAATGGCCATCTCCATGGAGCCGTTGGGCTTCCATTTTCCCTGTCGTCTTGAAGTATAGAGGGTTTTGAACCAAATCGTATTCAAGAGAGCACGATCTTGAAATACGGGGAGGTTTGAGCGGAATCATATTCAGGAGAGCACGATTCTGAATTATGAAGAAGTTCATTTATCCTTTAGTAAAAGAAGAAACCAAATCGTATTCAGGAGAGCACGATCTTGAAATACGGGGAGGTTTGAGCGGAATCATATTCAGGAGAGCACGATTCTGAATTATGAAGAATTTCATTTACCCGAAAGAGCAGAATCATATTCAGGAGAGCACGATTTTGAAGTATGAGGAAGTTCAGTTCACCCTTTTCATATTCAGGAGAGCACGATTCTGAAGTATGAAGAATTTCATTTACCCGAAAGAGCCGAATCATATTCAGGAGAGCACGATTCTGAGTTATGAGGAAGTTCAATTAGCCCTTTTCATATTCAGGAGAGCACGATTCTGAAGTATGAAGAATTTTATTTACCCGAAAGAGCGGAATCATATTCAGGAGAGCACGATTCTGAAGTATGAGGAAGTTCAGTTAGCCATTTTCATGTTCAGGAGAGCACGATCTTGAAGCATGAAGAAGTTTATTTATCCTTCAGTAAGAGAAGAATCAGAATCGTATTCCAGGCGCCGACCTCAAATGCGAGAAGATTTATTTATCAGATAAGCAGCAGCCTCTTTATTTGAGTGCTTATCCATTTTGGCACATAAGTCCCTTCCAACGATAAGTGACAGCTCTCCCTCGAGAAGCTTATCAGGGCATTTCCCATCAAAGTCCATTTATTTTGGCATACAGCCGGTCTTTACCCTGTATATATGATACGGATTTCTGAAAAGTCCATTCGATCCCATCACGAAGGATAGTTTATAGAAGCTTGGATGTTATTCTTTGCTCAATGCTCCAGCATTCTGTAATCGATCTTGCAAGCCGTGTAGATCCTGTATTTATTAGACATTCCCAAATGGAGGTCATCTCATAAGTGCCCTCTCCATTTAAGAACCTTATTCCTAAAGTCCATTTATTTTGGCATACAGCCGGTCTTTACCCTGTATATTTACTACGGATTCCCGAAAAGTCCGTTTGATCCTGTCACGAGAGATAGTTTACAGAAGCTTGGATGTTATTCTTTGCTCAATGCTCCAGCATTCTGTGATCGATCTTGCAGTCGTACATGATCCAGTTTTACTTTTAGATTCCCCAGTGGAGGCCGTCTCATAGGTACCATCTCCATTCGAGAATCTCGTTCCTTTTCTAAAAATGACAATTGGACGTAGCCGTACCAGTTGACCATCATTTTAGGATTCCCCAGTGTTGTGCTGCTATCCCAGCGTGTCGTTTTCCCCAGTGTTTGGTCGTCATGTCCGTCCCATGCGCCGTCATGTCGTCTGTATCCTTGCATTTATCACTTGCATCTTACGCATCATACCATATTCACAGTGTGTCAGCATTACATTTCATTTCGTGTTATCCATAGCATTTTCATATCACTGCATCTAAGGGCAAAATTTTCGGTTATCTATATTTAAATCCCTCCACCATGATTCCTTGAGTCTCGGCCACTCAAATCATCCGGTGTAGTTATTTAAATAGGGGCAACTGTAATACCCCAAATTTTACCCTTTCTTTTTTATTTTATTTTATTTTTTTATTTTATTTTAAATTCTTATTTAATAAATTAACCTTTTTTTTAAATCTTATTTTTTTAACTAATAATAATTTAATTAAATTTTTTTATAACTTTACTAATGTTTTTTATTAACTTTTTTTTTTCTATTTTTTTTAAATCATTTTAAGCTCTTCTTACTAACTTTTAGGATTTAGATTAAAATTTAACTTTTTTTTTTCTTTTCTTTAAGAGTAAATTTTTTTTATAACCTTTTTTAAATTAATTTCTAACACATTTTTTAATCAAATTCTAATACCTTTTTTAAAATAAAAATCTAACTTCTTTTTAAAGCTAAATCTTTTTTTCTAACTTTTTAAAATTAAATCTTTTTTTCTAACTTTTTTAAAAAAAATTAAATCTTTTTTTCTCTAACTTCCTTTTAAAATTAAATCTTTTTTTTTCTCTAACTTCTTTTTAAAATTAAATCTTTTTTTCTAACTATTTTAAAAATTAAATCTAACCTTTTTTTATAAATTAAATCTATCCTTTTTTAAAATTAAATCTAAATCTTTTTTGACACCTTTATTTTTCAAATTAAAATTCTAAATTATTTTTAAAATTAAATTCTAATGTCATTTTATTTTCTTTTTTAAAATTAAGATCTAAATTCCTTTTAAAATTAAATTCTAACAGTTTTCAAAATAATTCTAACATTTTTTAAAACCAACATTCAAATATTTTTTTATTTTAAAATTCTAACTCATTTTTTTTAAAACTTAAAATTCTAATTTTTATTTAACTTGAAACTCTTATTTTCTTTGCTAACTTTTTAAATTTAAATCCCACACTTTTTTAATCAAATCCAATCCCAATGAATTCCAGATGGAGCAAAATCAAATCAATCAGATCATATCATCATCATAAGAAAATCAGATCTAAATATCAACATCACCATCATTGAATCAAATCTGAAATCATCATAAAAATTCATTCAAATCAAATCAGAGATTGAAAAAGATTGAGATATTCAAATCAAATCTGAGATTGAAAAAGATTTAAAAATCAAGTATAAAAGGACCCTCAGAAGCAACAAAACGGGGGGATCGGCAAGCATCAAAGACTCTTGCAGTCTTCATCAAAAGTAACTAACTCTTCTTTTCTTAAAAAAATTTCTAATCTTATTTTTGTTTTTTTTCAAGAGTATTAACTTTTTTTTGAATTAAAATCTAACCTTTTCTCTTTTATTTTCAAACTTTTATTTTTATTTTCTAACCTTTTTTTTAAAAAACCAAATTTCGAAGTTCTAATTTTTTTGCTAACTTTTAATTCTAACTTTTAATCTATTTTCTTTTTCTTAATCACATTAAAAACTCTAACTTTTCCAAATCTCACAAAAAAAACCTAATTCTATTCTAACTCTTTTCTTATTACCTAAATTCTCATCGTCTCAAAACGTTCATCACTTAACTTCTAATTATTGTCAATTCCAATTTTCATCCTTCATTCCTAACAGTATTCTTGATTATCCATGAACCTGTTCACTAATATTTATTTATTTATTTTTGTATTTATTTTTATATTTGTACATAATCTGACATCATCGTTGCTATTTCATATTCCATTATCACTTGTATATTATCATCATCTTCATTGCGTATCAACTTTCATTGTTTATTAATTTTTCGCTAACATCCTCATTTTTAAGATCCAAATTTCTAACTTTTTTTCTTGTTTTGTTAAAATTATAACTTTCTACTTAGATTCCTAACATTCCCGTCTAATTTTTCGTCTAACCCCGTATAAAAACAGTCTCTGTTTGTTTTGGTTTTTTGCAGCTGACTAAGTTCAATTGATTTTATTTTCAGTTTAAATATTCAATTATCATATTTGTAACTGCTTATGGGATGTAATTTTGCGAGACAATTGTCGCATTTATCTTTCCGCACTTTATGTTCTGCCATTGTATGTTTATCGCGTCTTTACCAATAATTTCACTCCTTCGAAGGAATTAGGTCTAGCCGTTTGACTGTCGTGTCAATAGTCCTCAACTTCAAACCCTTACAACCTCACAAACCCTAATTTTCACAAATGCCTCGCCGCAGGCAAGATTACAATTTTACCCCTAGCATTAGGTCAAAGAGCCGCCGCGCTCATTTTAGGGTTTCCCGCCGTGGAATCCCTAACCTAACCTAACCCTAATTACAACTTAACAATTCAACGTAGAGATTTGGAGTTTCTACACTCCATGTAAGCGTGTCCCTAAGATACGTTTATTCCCCATTGAAACCTTGGCCACAGTCAAGAAGTCTCTAACCTCCTTTTGAGGGGAACTACGATTACTCTGATTCCACTCTCGTAAGGATACGTAGGCATAAGATGCGATGTCTTGCCGAGTAAACTTAGAATTAACCCCTTAGGTCTCTTTTCTCACTTTTAATCCCTTTGTACATATACCTTAAGCAAATAAATAAAGCAAATAGTAAACATTTGAACAAAAGGTTCCTGTAGAGTACTACAGAAGTTTAGGGTGCTAATACCTTCCCTAAATTTAACCAACCCCGAACCCTAGATCTTTCCCCGCATTGTGTTTACGATGCAAAAATAGGTTTTCCCTTTTTGACCTTTTCCTTCGGATAAATCAAAGAGCGGTTGTGAATTGAATTGCGATTCAAACTCATTAATAGTTTGTAATCCTATTTCCACCGCAACAACTTCCAAGAAACTGACAGCTTCCAGAAGTGCTTTACGTTCAACTCTGTCTCCAGCATAGTCAGCATCACAGAATCCAACTAATGAAAATTCATCAGATCTTCTGTAACACAAACCATGTTAGCAGTACCTTTCAGATACCTTAGAATCCTCTTAACAGCTGTTAAGTGTGATTCTCTAGGATCTGATTGGAATCTAGCACATAAGCAGACACTAAACAAAATATCTGGTCTAGAAGCAGTCAAGTATAGAAGAGATTCTATCATACCTCTGTAGAGTTTTTGATCTACCTTCTTACTTACCTCTTCCTTACCTAGAGTGCTTGTAGGATGCATTGGAGTCTTTGCCATTTTGCTATCAACCATGTTGAACTTCTTCAGAAGTTCTTTAACATACTTGGTTTGATGTATGTAGGTGCACTCTGAAGTCTGATTGACTTGGATTCCAAGAAGAATCTCAATTCTCCCATCATGCTCATTTCAAATTCTTCCTGCATACATTTAGCAAACTCCTTTCCAAGCGTAATATTTGTTGATCCAAAAATAATGTCATCTACATAAATTTGACAAATCAACAGATCTTTCTTAACAGTTTTACAGAATAAAGTTGTATCCACTTTTCCTCTGATAAAATTTTTCTTCAGAAGGAAATTGCTCAACCTCTCATACCAAGCTCTGGGAGCTTGTTTTAATCCATAAAGAGATTTCTTTAATTTGAAAACATGATCTGGAAAGTTTTCACTTTCAAAACCAGGAGGTTGGTGGACATATACTTCTTCTTCTATAATTCCATTAAGAAAAGCACTTTTAACATCCATCTGATACAGAGTGATGTTATTCTGTGCAGCAAAAGAAATAAGAAGGCGTATGGATTCTAACCTTGCCACTGGAGCATATGTCTCAGTGTAATCAATACCTTCTTGCTGACTGTATCCTTGAGCAACCAGTCTTGCCTTATTCCTTTCTACTTCTCCCTTTTCATTCAGCTTATTTCTGAAGACCCATTTTGTTCCAATAATATTGAATCCTTTAGGTCTAGGAACCAGATCCCATACTTCATTTCTGGTGAATTGATTCAGCTCTTCTTGCATAGCTATAATCCATTCATTATCTTCCAGAGCCTCATCTACAGACGTTGGTTCTATTATTGACACTAAGCCAAATAAAGAAGATTCAGAAGTTCTGAGAAATGATCTTGTCCTTATTGGATCATCTTTCTTTCCAATTATCACATCTTTTGGATGAGAAGATTTGATTCTGGAAGAAGATCCTCTGACAGTTGGTCTATCAGAAATATGCAAGTTGTTTAGTTGGGAAGTCAAAGGTGTAGCATCTGGGGTTGCTTCAGATTCTTTAATTTTTGCCTTTTCTGCCTCTGATCCTTCAGAGTCTGTGAGAATCACTTCTCTATCTGCATAACTTTCAAACTGCTTTGGCTTTTCAGATCCAAGCTTATCATCAAATCTAACATGAATAGATTCTTCAACAATCTGTGTTTCAGTATTGAATACTCTGTAGCCTTTAGAGCGTTCAGAATAACCAAGCATGAAACACTTCTGTGCTTTGGAATCAAACTTGTTCAGATTATCTTTAGTGTTAAGCATATAACAAATAAATCCAAAAGGATGAAAATAAGAAATGTTAGGCTTTCTGTTTCTCCACAATTCATAGGGAGTCTTTTCCAGAAGAGGTCTTACAGACACTCTGTTCTGAATATAACAAGCTGTGTTAATTGCTTCTGCCCAAAAATGTTTTGCCAGATTTGTTTCATTGATCATGGTTCTGGCCATCTCTTGCAATGTTCTATTTTTCCTCTCTACAACTCCATTTTGTTGTGGAGTTCTAGGGCAGGAGAAATCATGTGCAATGCCTTTTTCAGAAAAATATTTTTCAAAATGTTTATTTTCAAATTCCCCACCATGATCACTTCTGACTTTAATAATTTTGGAGTCTTTTTCAGTCTGGACTTGATTGCAGAAGTCAAAGAACACAGAATGAGACTCATCCTTGTGTTTTAGAAACTTTACCCATGTCCATCTGCTGTAGTCATCTACAATGACTAACCCATACTTCTTGCCTCTGATGGATGCAGTTTTCACTGGTCCAAACAGATCAATATGAAGTAATTCCAATGGTCTGGAGGTAGAAACAACATTTTTTAATTTAAAATGAGATTTTGAAAATTTACCTCTTTGACATGCTTCACACAGAGCATCTGAGTTGAACTTCAACTTAGGAAGTCCTCTGACCAGATTGAGTTTATTAATTTGAGATATACGTCTCATATTAATATGCCCCAATCTTCTATGCCAGACCCATTGCTCATCATTCACAGATAAGAGGCATTTTACATTTTGAACTTTAAGTTCTGAAAGGTTAATTTTATAAATGTTGTGTTTCCTCTTTCCACTGAATAGGATAGAACCATCCTTTTGACATACAGCTTTGCAACATTTTTGATTAAAGATTATATCATAACCATTGTCACTTAATTGACTTATGGACAATAGATTATGTTTCAATCCTTCAACTAACAAAACATTAGTAATAGAGGGAAGCTTACCATTTCCAATAGTGCCAGATCCAATGATCTTGCCCTTCTGGTTCCCTCCAAACTTCACGTCCCCTCCAGATCTAAGTTCCAGGCTTTGGAACATAGACCTTTCTCCTGTCATGTGTCGTGAGCATCCAGAGTCCAGGTACCATGATTGGTGTCCTGACCTTGCTGCTAAGAACATCTGCAACAGGAATTATTTTGTCTTTAGGTACCCAGATCTTCTTGGGTCCTTTGGGGTTAGTTGGTTTATAGGTTTGTCTAAAATTCTGTTTTGCAACATAATGTTTATTCTGACTTGCCTTTGGTTTAAACACATAAGTACTCTTCTCAGAGCTTGTGTGTTTAATGTCATTCAAGTGACCAAATTTGAATTGAGAGTACAGAGGTGTCTTCCTGATGAAAAGTTTGTCAACAGGTTTTGGGTTGCTTCCAGATGAAGACTCATATCCAATGCCTCTTCTGTTGTTTCCACTAACACCATAGATCATGGAAGCCATCTTGCTTATGTCTATGCTCTTAGTGAGAAACCTCTGAAAACTAGAGTCATATTTTTCTAAAATATTTTCACAAGACTTAGTTTCAGAATCAGATTCTTGTTGAGTTCTATCAAAGTCATTTTTTATTTTTAAATTTATTTCTTTCTGCTCAACAAGTTCTGTTTTCAGAAGATCAATCTCAGATTCAAGATTGCTTTTCAGCTTCTTGTATTTGAGTTTGATGTTGTTGTAACTTTTAAGAACTTCTGTTAAAACTTTAATGAGTTCTTCTTTGGTAAGTTTAGCCATTACCTCTTCTGCATCATCATCAGATTCAGATTCTGATTCATATCCAGAGGTACCTTCCTCTTGATCCTCTGTCCTGGCCATCAGTGCAATGTTTGCACATTCTTCTTCTGATTCAGAAGATGACTCACACTCATCTGAGTCATCCCATGTTGCCATCAGAACCTTCTTCTTCTTGTTGAGCTTCTTCTTAGGTTTTTCTTTCAGAAGTTTAGGGCAGTCATTCTTGTAGTGCCCAGGTTCTTTGCACTCATAGCACACCACTTCTTTCTTGGCAGATCTTCTGTGACTAGAAGATTCCTTTCTGTTGTCAGATCTTCTGAAGTTGTTAAACTTCTTTCCCTTGTGCTTCCAGAGCTTGTTAATCCTTCTGGACAGCATGGACAACTCATCTTCTTCTTCAGAAGAGGATTCTTCAGAGCTTTCTTGAATAACCTGCAAAGCTTTAGCAGTTTTGTTAGATTTTAAAGCTATGGATTTACCTTTATCTTTCTTCTGGGGTTCATCTTCCTCCAGCTCAATTTCATGGCTTCTCAAAGAACTGATAAGTTCTTCTAGGGAGATCTTGTTCAGATCTTTTGCCATCTTTAATGCAGTCACCATTGGTCTTCATCTGGTGGGAAGACTTCTGATGATTTTCTTGACATGATTTGACGTTGAGTAACCCTTGTCCAGAACTTTTAGACCAGCTGTAAGAATCTGAAATCTAGAAAACATAGTTTCTACATTTTCAGAATCTTCCATTTTAAATGCCTCATACTTCTGCATGAGCGCCAGAGCCTTTGTCTCTTTAACCTGAGAGTTTCCCTCATGAGTCATTTTGAGTGATTCAAACATGTCATGAGCAGTATCTCTGTTAGTAATCTTCTCATACTCAGTATGAGAGATTGCATTAAGCAATATAGTTCTGGCTTTGTGGTGATTCTTGAAGTCTCTTTTCTGCACTTCAGTCATTGATTTTCTATCAATCTTTTTGCCATCCTCTCCAGTAGGATGTTCATATCCATCAATGACCAAATCCCAAAGATCAGCATCATACCCAAGAAAAAAACTTTCTATTCTATCTTTCCAATAGTCAAATTTTTCTCCATCAAACATTGGAGGTTTGGTACTGATCCTATCCCTCTCTTCATATTTATTATTGATATTTGACATTGAATTATCAGCCATGATAACAAATAAATATATTGATCAAAGTATATCTCCTCTGGATCTTTACTGACACTGTTAAGTGATAGCACACTCAGAACCGGAGCTCTGATGCCAACTGAAGGTGAGATAATACTTAGAAGGGGGGGTTGAATAAGTATGAAAATTAATACTTGAAATTAATCACACAATTATTTTTATCCTGGTTCGTTAAACAACTACTCCAGTCCACCCTTCCAGAGTGATTTGCCTTTCTCAACAAGGACTTAATCCACTATTAAATCAAACTGATTACAATAGTATCACCTAAGAACTACAGTTCTTAGTCTTCTCAAGAGCTACTGATTCACACTGAATCCTCTTAAGGAATATCCTTTACAAACAATGTAAATTTAATACAAGAGTTTTTAATGCTTCTATAAAGCTATAATCACAACAGTGATTTTTCTCTTAAGTTAAGTACAATGAGATTCTATGAAGAATAAGAATGAGAGCTTATAGAATATTATGATTTCTTTTCAGCAAGTGTGTATTTCTGAAGAATGAAGTGAGAAACTCCTTTTATAGGCAGCTGACTCATGCACGTTGAAAGGAGAGTCCAAAAGGTCTGAGCCTTTTTGTCTTCACATGCACTGACCTTTCCTTGAAATAGATGGCACAGATAAATCCTTTTTGTCTGTGTAAGTGTGTCTAGCACAAATAAGGAAAGAGACGTTGAATGGTTCCAACGGATACATTCTTGAAAACACTTCTTCAGTTTCAGCAAGTTCTTCAGAGTTTGAATGGATCAGAGTCTTCTGATGAGATTCAGAACTATGCTGTATCAGAGTCTTCTGCAGCGTGTGTGCTTCTAGCGTGTTGATCATCAGAGCATCTTGACACAGAACTTCAGTACTTGGCAGCATAAGTACTTTCAGAAACTTCTGTAGACTAAGTGCTTTGAGAAACTCTTCAATCAATATTCTTCTATACTTCTGATGCTTCAGCTTCAGATGCTTCTGACTGAGAATGTTCTAGAGCTTCTTGCTTCAGATCCTTCTGGAGATTACGCTCAGGATCTTCTGTAAGGAGCAAACAGATTCTTCTGTAATGGTGCATCTGGCGCTTCAGAGTCAGAATAGCTTCTTGTATTCAAGGCAGATTTGCTTCTAGAGAGTTAATATAATTTTAATCTGCAGTAAAACTTTCAAACAAATTTTAGAGTATATAATTCTTAAATATAAATTTCCTAACAGTTATCATCAAAACAAAGAGTAATTATTAAGAACCAATCTGTGTTCTAATAGTTTCTGTACCCTGCTAGTTTGATACGACTTGCCTCAACATCATGAACCTCGGAAAGGTGCTTTGGATTAACTGCTTTTTGAGTAAGGATAATATATGTGCTCTTGGGGTGACCTGCTCCAGCCTTGAAGTGATTTGCCCCTGATTGGCTGATTTGTAGAGAAGTGCCCCTGGCTGACTTCGAAAGATTTATCGAATCTCGACCTGATTGCCCTAGATTAATTGATCTTCGGATGGATGACTCCTTTGATGATCATTTGATATGCATTGCCCCTGCTCAACGGAGTATTCAGGCGCTCTGCATCTTATCTTGATCGCACTTTCCACTGTAGGAACTCTCCTGATGTTAAGTGCTTACTCGCAAGTAAAATAAATTGCTTTGCCAAGATAATATTAATGCAATGTATATGACAGTTTTGAAATCCAATTATGTTCACTGAAAAAAGTTGTGACATTTAGCGAATGAATCACTTATCAAAATGTCAATATCAATACCCATAGGGTAAGAAAAATCATTTTAAGAGTCAGTTTCGACGCGATCTTTACCGAAGTGTGCTTTCGAAAAAACCGGGCTTCAATTAGGACTTCCAAAGGTGGTAACTTGGCCAGGTTCACGGTTTGAAAGAAAGGATATAAGGCTCAAAGTTCTGTTTAACCCACCCACTCTCCTTAATATTCTCCAGTCCTATGTTCAGCTAATTCGACACTCGCTCACCTCTCAGAGGTTGAATGATAGAAGTGATGGTTCAGGAAACCACAAGTTTTCGGAGTGACAGTCACTCGCTTTTCGTCTTTGGTGTCTGGAATCACACGACTTGTTCTTCGTCAACATTTTTTATTTCCCTAACTTTTGTCCGGACTGGCTCTTTTGAGCTTCTTCTGATTTCAAAGTCCAGCGGGATGCCCTAATTTTTGCCTAAGCCACTTGTTTTCAAGTTATCGACATAGCGGGCTTCTTCTTTTGATTCTTTTCTTTTGATTCCTTTTTGAATAAATCGTGTGACACCGGCTTGTCTGACTTGTTGAAAGGGTTGTGACTGTTTCGCTCTTCGGTCAGTAATGGATAACCACTATGGTTTTTTAGGTATGACCTATACAGGTGTGATTGATCCTCGAACGGGAACACTCCTCTCACAATTTGGATGTTTAGTCGAGTTAACTGACACCTACCCTGTGTAACACCCCCTTCTATACCCCCTAAATCAACAATAAATATATATATATATAGGCACATATAAAATTTATCAGAGTATGCTTTAAAGTACAGTATAAAAGAAGTATGTCACATTATCACCAATGAAACATTCAACGCCTGCTCTATACAAATATGCAACCGTGGGATAGTTTTCAAAATAGAGGAACTTGGTCCTTACACCCACGTCTCGATATTTAAACTTAAAGCGGAAGATTAAAACATTTAAATTGCTTCAAAACATTTAATCACATAAATACATGTTATCCAGTTGGTTCATCAATCATTCATGTTATAAAACATTATCAACTGATACATCACAAATGTATCACAAAAGAATGTCACACAAGCCTAACTATCCAGTGTTACATAATCAGAGCAGTCCGACTCAAAAGAATGAAGCTATACTTCACAAAAGAAACCTCCAACAACCTAATCTGCAATGCCTCATAGAGCATCATAAAACAGCAGAAGGGTGAGAAATATTACCATAATAATCAATGCATAAGATTATATATATAAACAAGTAACAATTACATATAATCCACATTTCTCACCACACTTCATTTCATAGTCATATTTATCACGGCATAAATATAAACGAATATGAACAAGCATCACGCATATCCCTTCATGCATATTTCACAATTATCCAAACACATCACATTTACAAGCACACTTCATATATCAATGACTTTTATGCTATGTGACTCCAAAACAACTCAATGCAACTCAATGCAATGTGGTACCAACACTTGTTATCATTTTTCGGTTTTTACATTAAACCAGGTCCACTCTTCTAGACCGATAACCAACAAAAGTCCGTCCTCTAAGCTTTCAAATCCACTCTTCTAGGCTTGGGACAAGTCACTAGTCTCCACGAAACTAGCAAACATTGCCTCTTGACTAAATGATGTATATGCAATCAACAATCAAATGCACTTAAGACCGACATCTTAATCTCATGCATTCAAATAATTCATCTCTTCAAGAATTACGTCATGATTGCACACATAACATATTTCACAACAAGTCAAGGTATTCACACAATTAATACCAATAACATATTCACAAGCTATGCACACATATCCACAATGTTCTCATGCACATTTATCATACAATTCACGCACAACATTATGTGTTCACAATTTATCAGACAATGCACACATAACCTCTATTATGTTCTCATGCATTTCCAATCAATACAAATAATATACACATCTCAAAACCTAGGATTCACGCCCGAAGGCTACCCACAGCATATCACAATAATACATAAACTATGCGATTAAACAAGCAATAAACCATAGTCGAACCACACAATCAACCTATGGATGAATCTCAAACAAAACAAAAACCTGTCATACTCGCTACTCCTTTGCTAAGCGAACTCCTAGCGAGTATTCGCTACTTGTTCGCCTAGAGAACGTGCTAGCGAACCTCAACAGAAGCTACTGACTTCATTCGCTACCTGCTTGCTACAGCGAGCTTCCCAGCGAACCATTCGCTATCTCTTCGCTACACATTCGCTACCATCGAACACACCAAAAGTCCATTATGTCCAAGTCTGGGACCATTCGCTACTTGTTCGCTGATCAAGCTCCTAGCGAGTGTTCGCGACCTGCTCGCTTAGCGAGCTGCTAACGAGTGTCTGCGTATTCCGTTTTTCACTTACTGTTATCCAACTCAACCAACTCCACAAACTCCAATCTCACCAATCCAATTCCAATACTCTTAGCCTAACATTTCTAGACTATTCTACATCATCTATTTCAGATTCTAACCGATTAAATGGAGTTCTACCGATTAAATCCAACTTTGCCCTAAAGTGGAAAAAATGGTGGAAAACATCCAAAAACCCAACCCAAGCATACATAATCACACACATTGATCAAATAAGAATGTTTCTCACCCTTACCTTGATTGGATTGAAGCTTGAGTTTGATTCTTGATGATTCTTCCAAGTTTCCTCTTCCCTTCTCTCTTTCTCCTCTTTCTTCTTCTTTCTTTTTTCTTTCCACAATGTTTTCTATTCTTTTTCCTTTCTTTCTCACTTCCTTATGTATATCTCTTATTTTCTTTCCATTCTATTTCCCTCTTCAATTATCTACCAATTAATTCCAAATCATTAAAATTAATTCCAATAAACCAATTAATTAACATAATTAATTAATTAATGAAATTTGGGTTGTTACAACCCTCCCCCACTTTAGGAATTTTCGTCCTCGAAAATGTTACCTGGTTCAAACAGCTCTGGATAAGACTCCCTCATCTGGCTCTCCAGTTCCCAAGTCACATTTCCACCAGCCGGTCCTCCCCAAGCGACCTTCACCAAAGAAATCTCTTTGCCTCGAAGTTGCTTCAACTTCCGATCCTCTATCCGCATAGGTGATGCCTCCACAGTTAGGTTATCTCTCACCTGCACATCGTCTACTTGGACTACATGAGACGGATCCGCAATGTATTTCCTCAACTGAGATACATGGAACACATCATGGAGATTAGCAAGCGACGGCGGTAGAGCAACACGATAGGCCACTTCTCCTATTCTCTGCAAAATCTGATAAGGACCAATGAAACGCGGCATCAACTTACGCGACTTCAATGCCCTACCAACACCAGTCATCGGAGTGACCCTAAGAAACACATGATCTCCCTCTTAAAATTCAAGTGCTTTCCTCCTCTTGTCATGATAACTCTTCTGGCGACTTTGAGAAATCCTCATCTTCTCTTGAATCATCTTAATCTTGTCCGTAGTCTGGTGAACTATCTCGGGTCCAACTACAAGACTTTCTCCCGACTCATACCAACACAATGGCGTCCTACACCGTCTACCATACAAAGCTTCGAACGGTGCCATACCAATACTCAAATGAAAACTATTGTTGTAAGTAAACTCAATCAAAGGCAAGTAGCTATCCCAAGCTCCTCCTTTCTCCAACACACAAGCTCTCAAGAGATCCTCGAGCGATTGAATAGTCCTCTCGGTCTGACCATCTGTCTGAGGATGATAAGCTGAACTTAACGCAACTTCATACCCAAAGCACTTTGCAAGCTCTCCCAAAATCTCGAAGTGAATCTCGGATCTCGATCTGACACAATACTAGATGGAATACCATGCAAACTGACAATCCTCTCGATGTATAACCTGGCCAATCTCTCTAACGGATAATCCATTCGCATAGGAATAAAGTGAGCAGATTTAGTCAATCTATCCACGATAACCCAAATAGCTTCAAAATTACCCGGCGTCCTCGGTAATCCAGACACAAAATCCATAGAAATGCTATCCCATTTCCACTCAGGAATAAACAACGGTTGCATCAAACCCGACGGCTTCTAATGCTCAATCTTCGACTTCTGACAAGTCAAGCAAGAACACACAAACTCGGCAATATCCTTCTTCATACGAGGCCACCAAAATATTTTCCTCAAATCTTGATACATCTTAGTAGCACCCGAATGAATACTCAATTCGCTACGATGTCCTTCCTCAAGAATACTCTTTTTTAGCTCTTCAATATTCAGAACACAAACTCTATCCCGAAACCTCATAATACCATTCTCGTCCATCCGAAAATCACCACCTTGGCCTTGGTTGATCAAAGTCAACCGATCAACTAAACTCAAATCAGATTTCTGTCCTTCTCGAATTTCGTCCAAAATACCACTCGTAAGCTTTAACATCCCGAGCTTAACTCCATAAGAAGTCCTCTCACATACCAAACTCAAATCACGAAATTGCTCAACCAATCCCAACTCTTTCATCATCATCATTGATATGTGTAACGACTTCCGACTCAACGCATCCGCTACCACATTCGCTTTACCCGTATGGTAATTCAACCCAAAATCATAATCCTTCAAAAGCTCTAACCACCTTCGTTGCCTAGCATTCAATTCCTTTTGATCAAAGAGATACCTCAAACTCTTGTGATCACTAAACACTTCAAATCTTGCACCAAACAAATAATGCCTCCAAAGTTTTAGTACAAATACAACGGCGGCCAACTCTAAGTCATTCGTTGGATAGTTCTTCTCATGCACTTTGAGTTGCCTCAAAGCATATGCTACCACGTGATTATTCTGCATCAACACACCTCCCAAGCCCATCAAAGAAGCATCACAATACACAACAAACGGCTCTTTCGGATTTGGCAAAATCAGAACAGGGGCTGTCGTCAATCTTCTCTTAAGTTCCTAAAAACTCTCTTCACACTTGGCATCCCAAACAAAAGCTTGACCCTTCCTAGTCCATTGTGTCAACGACAATGATAACTTAGCAAATCCTTCAATGAACTTACGGTAATAACCCACTAAACCAAGAAAACTTCTAATTTCAAAAATTGATTTTGGAGTCTCCCATTCCGATACCGCTTCAACTTTCGACGGATCAACTGCAATACCTTTACTTGAAATTACATAACCCAGGAAACTCACCTCTTTCAACCAAAATTCACACTTAGAAAGTTTCGCATACAATTGCTTCTCTTTCAACACAGATAACACAATCTTCAAATGTTCGGTATGCTCCTGTTCATTCTTCGAGTAGACCAAAATGTCATCAATAAACACCACAGCGAACTTATCCAAATAAGGATGGAAAATCATATTCATATACTCCATAAATACACCAGGTGCATTAGTCACACCAAATGGCATAACAGAATACTCATAGTGTCCATACCTCGTTCTAAAAGCAGTCTTTTGAATATCCTTAGCTTTCACACGAATCTGATGATACCCAGACCTCAAATCTACTTTACTGAACACACTTGCTCCAACCAACTGATCCATCAGATCATCAATTCTTCGGAGTGGATACTTGTTCTTAATCGTCACCTTATTCAATTGTCTGTAGTCCACACAGAGTCTCATAGAACCTTCTTTCTTCTTAACCAACAACACCGGCGCACCCCACGACGGCACACTCGGACGAATAAATCTCTTCTCAAGCAAATCTTCAAGTTGACTCTTCAACTCCTTCAATTCCGATGCGGACATACGATATGGAGCCATCGATATCGAACTGGTTCCAGGAATCAGGTCAATCGAAAACTCCACTTCTCGTTCTGGCGGTAAATCCTTTATCTCATCAGGGAAAACTTTCGAAAAATCTCGAACAATTGGTAAAGCGTCAATTGCTCCACTTTCACCAATACTCAAAGTTTCCATCAACATAAATACCTTTGCACCATCCTGTACCGATTCCTTCACTTGCTTCGCCGTCATACACAAATCCCTTTCAATGTTCGATTCAGGAAAAATAACCGTTTTTTCAAAACAGTTAATATAAACCCGATTGAACTTCAACCAATTCATTCCAAGAATAATGTCAAGTTGATCTAAGTGAAGACACACTAAGTCAATCCCAAAGTCTCTACCGAATATACTCAAAGGGCAATTCAAACACACATACGGTGTAGTTACCGAACCCATAGCAGGAGTATCAATAACCATGGCACCACCAATAACAGACATCTCAAGATTCAACCTCCTAACACACTCCAGAGAAATAAAAGAATGCGTAGCTCCAGTATCAATTATAGAGATCAAAGGTATACCATTAATAAAACACGTACCTCTGATCAAGCGATCATCACTAGCAGTCTCAGATCCAGATAGAGCGAACACCTTTCCGCTCCCTTGATTCTTCTTCGGCTTGCCGCATTTGGTACTAATGTGTCCTTGCTCGCCACAGTTGTAGCAAGTCACATTTGCACCGCTTCTACATTCAAGGGCTTTGTAACCTGGCTTGCCACACTTAAAACACTTCTTCTCCATACTCTTGCACTCAGTAGCACGATGCCCCGCTTCACCATAATTGTAACATCTTATCGGAGTAGAAACTCCCCCACTTGGCTTCTTGCCGAAACCAACCCTTTGTTTCCCTTTCTCAGCAGGAGTTACGTAAGGTTTCCCTCTGAATTGGCACTTTCCTTTCTTATCACTTAGGCTCTTGTAGTGGCTAGATCGAGCCCTACTATCCTCATTGTAAATCCTACTCTTGTTTACCAACTCAGAAAATCACCGGATTTCCTGATAACCAATAGCTTGTTTGATCTCAGGTCTCAAGCCATTCACAAATTTGAGACACTTAGATCTCTCGGCATTAACAGTGTTGTAGTGAGGACAAAACTTGATCAACTCCTCAAATTTTGTGGCATACTCAGCTACCGTCGAATTACCTTGCTTCAGCTCAAGGAATTCAATCTCTTTCTTTCCCCATACATCTTCTGGAAAATACTTCTCCAGAAATGTCTCTCTAAAAAGATCCCAAGTGATCACAATATCATCCTCTTCAAATCTTTGGCGAGTGTTACCCCACCAGTCTTCAGCTTCCTCTTTGAGCATATGAGTTCCGAATTGCACCTTCTGTGCATCCGAACAATTTATAACCCGAAAGATCTTCTCAATAGCTTTCAACCAAATTTGTGCTTTGTCAGGCTCGTGAGTTCCCTTGAACGTCGGTGGATTATTCCTTTGGAACCTTCCCAAAGCACGGAATTCATCATCAGCATTATTCCTCACATTCACGTTGGCCTGAGGATTCTGTCCAATTGCCCCAGCCAATCTCGTCAAAGCCTCCGCAATTGCTTCGTCATTCCTACTTGCAACCATCTTACTTGATTCCAACAACAAAACCACGTAAGAACATTGTTGCACCCTAAAATTTGCCCAACCTTATTCACTTGGTTTATGTTTCAATATCATTAGCATTTGCATATAGAGGCATGTACATAGGTTACTCATCTGCATAGCATAAGCATAGCAAGTCAGCCAATAGGGAACCAATCATTATTCTCATCTCTAGAGGCCTATCAAGAGGTTATTATTCAAATTCAATCTCATTCAAGTCATCAGAAAGAATTGGGAAGCTATCAACTCAATGGATCAAGCAGTTCATTTATCTCCTAACTGAGTGTATTTGGGGATCAATAAGGGAAGTGTGAGTTGTGGGCTGAGCATGGGGAGTATGTGGACATCATGGGAGACTTAGAAAGTCATTTGGAGAAGCAGATAAGTCATTGGTATAGTCACAAGAGTTGCAGTTGAAGACAGTCAACTAGGGTTTCATCTGGGTCAACCCTGGGTCAACTCTAGGGCAATTGACTGATTGAAAGGCATTAAGGGCTATTGGAGAGATGTGGGGTTCATCATTTGACATGAAGAATAAGGATATGATGATATGCTAAGAAGAAATCAAGAGAAATCAAGGAGAAGAGGAGTTTTCTAAATTAGGGTTTCTGTGTAAAATCCCCTAGTTTAGGAAAAATTTCCAAGCAAGATAAGTCAAAATGCAAGCTTCAAATGGATCCTTGGCCAACATGGATCCAGTCAAGATCAGAAGACTCTCAGGAGATTAGCGGGTAATTTCTATTTGAATCCAGATGGCGTCCTATACAGAAGAAACCACGATTTGGTGCTGTTGCGTTGTGTAGACGAGAAAGAGGCAAAGTTGCTCATGGAGGAAATACACGAAGGTACCTTTGGTACGCACGCTGGTGGGCATGCTATGACGAGAAAACTGCTGCGAGCAGGTTATTTTTGGCTGACTATGGAAACTGATTGTTTCAAGTTTGCGAGGAAGTGCCACAAGTGCCAAATCTATGCTAATAAGATCCATGTGCCTCCAAGTCCTCTAAATGTGATGTCATCGCCATGGCCATTCTCGATGTGGGGAATCGATATGATTGGAAAGATCGAGCCGACGGCTTCTAACGGGCATCGGTTCATCCTAGTAGCAATCGATTATTTCACCAAGTGGGTGGAAGCGGCGTCTTATGCAAACGTAACGAAGCAAGTGGTGGCCAGATTCATCAAGAGAGATATCATTTTCCGATATGGGATCCCCGAGCGGATAATCACGGACAACGGTTCAAACCTGAACAACAAAATGATGAAGGAGCTCTGTCAAAATTTCAAGATCGAACATCACAACTCCTCCCCTTACCGACCCAAGATGAATGGCGCTGTCGAAGCGTCCAATAAGAATATCAAGAAGATCGTTCAGAAAATGGTGGTGACCTATAAGGATTGGCACGAGATGCTACCTTTCGCTTTGCACGGTTATCGTACGACGGTACGCACATCAACCGGGGCAACCCCGTTCTCGTTAGTATACGGAATGGAAGCGGTATTACCATTGGAAGTTGAGATCCCTTCTCTAAGGGTATTGCGAGATGTTCAGCTAGACGAGGCAGAATGGGTGAAAGACAGGTTGAACCAATTGAGTTTGATGGATGAGAAGAGGCTAGCTTCTCTAGCATACGGTCGTTTGTACCAGAGTCGAATGAAGAAAGCATATGATAAGAAGATACATCCGCGGAGCTTTCAGACGGGTGACCTTGTGCTGAAAAGGATTCTCCCGCCGCAAGCAGATCACAGGGGCAAGTGGACCCCTAACTACGAAGGGCCATACGTTGTCAGGAAAGTCTTTTCAGGAGGAGCGTTGTTGTTGTCCACTATGGATGGTGAAGACTTCACGTCACCTGTGAATTCGGACGCAGTTAAAAAATACTTTGCTTAAAATTGACCCGCTGGACAGAAAAAAGAGAGTCCAGGCAAAAATGGGGCATCCTGGCGAACCAAAAACAGAATGAAAGGTTCGGGCAAAAGTTAGGGATAAAATTGAAAAAATGTACACCCGCGAAGTTGAAAACCTACACTGGGCGGCTTCGGCAAAAAAGGGTATCCCGGTGAACTGAAAACCCGTAAAGGGCGGTTCACGCAAAAGTTAGGGATTTGAAAAGCAAATGATTGCGGTCCGAATTTGATATTGCGGTGAGCATCTATGCGGGAGAATACCTGAGGGGTCGATTATCAGATACAACCTCTTCGGAAGTGTGGATACCGGGAAAGCATTAGAGTCGGATGAGTCATAGGAGGATCAGTTCGTGGTGTTCGTCTGCACCCCGTTGCCGACATGTGTACAAAATTTAATTCGTCAAAATATTTATGCTTCCTGTGCATACTTGTATATTTTGCCTTGCGTAGCTTCCTCTTTTCAGGAGTTACATCCCGTGTACAAAAATTCCGCCCATTCAGGGGCCCAATCAATAAAATATGTTATTCAGTACTTGATGCTGGTTCTTTACTGTTTTGTGCATGATAAAACGCCTAAGTTTATTGAAACTAGCAGGTGTATAACATCACTGGCCCTTTCCAACAATTGCTAAAGCTTTGAATTAACTGAAAATAACGTCACTAACCTGAATCGATTTGGTTGCATAGGCTTGTCTTGTCTTTGTTTGTGTTGTTGCAGGTTTCATAACCATACGAGGAAGATGATCAAAAGATTGCAATAACGAAAGACTTGATCTCCACGCAGGTCATGCATGTTCTTCCTGAAGAAGGATAGAATTCCCCAGCTAGTCGTAGCTTATCCAAAGGATATTCTCCAGCACAGTCGTTTATCCTCAACAGAATTAACGATCCCAAAATTGTAGGCTGTATGTAGGCAGTGTGGTGTCCCCCAGAAGGATTCCTTATCTCACGCAGAGTGGGCTAGCTTCAGAAGATTAATATTTGTGAGCTGTATTCAGGCAAGTTCACCTTTCCCGCAGGGTCAGGTACTCTCCCCCAGCGGAGTCAGTTGATTTTCCCAAGAGAATCATCCCATCCCCAGCGGAGTTCTCTTTCCAACCAGGGTATTCATTCCTCCCAGGGGAATTCGAAGATTGAGACTCTCCCCGGCAGGGTTGGTCGCGTGCCCAGACATTTATTTTATCAGAATACCATGTGATATCCGTTCACTCTCCAGCAGAAGTTCAATCATACCAGGCGCATCTGCTATTCTCTAATAGAGTTATATCCCCCAGCAGGGTGTCACTTCAACGAGGTGCTTGGTTCAAGTTCCTAATTTCCCAGCTGAGTCGACTTCACTCTTCCAGCGTTTATTTTGCCGGAATAATTCTGTAGCACCTGGCTATCCCCAGCGGAGTTGGCGTTGTCTTCAGCATTTATTTTGCTGAAGCGGGTTTCTGTATCCCAGCAGTTCGAGTCTGCATTTGCATCGGCATATAGTGTCATACTTGCATCCACCAAATAAAAACGCGTAGCATCTCCATGTCGAATGGAGCGTGGTGTCATTGTCAAGCATATGCATTTTGAAACATGAACCAGGTTGGCTAACCGTTTGTTTCAGGTGTTGTTTCTCTTGCAGGTGGAGAGAGCTCTTGCTCAAATGAATTACCAAACATTCAAGATCTCGACGTGAGACATTTAGCGAAAGTGTCAGCTTTGGCACTACTCCCCACAGAGTCAGCAGGATAAGTTTCTCTTTGTCCCTAAGCAGAGTTACTTATTTCCCCGCCAGGGTTCTTGTTGAAGTTTCTCTAGTCCGATCAGCGGATTGTTTCCTTCAAAGTTGTTGTTACGTCAGCATTAAAAGGTTTCATGAACCAGAATTTCAGAGGCTACCGCCGGTTATCAGAACAGGCATCCAGTAGTTTGGTTTTCAGATATCCCCAGTAGAGTCGGCTCCGAAGTTGCTGTCACGTTTGTGGTTTGGGATCAATGGAAGGATGAGTCCTAACGTGGAAAATTTTATTGACGGGATTTCTTCGTGCTAGAGAAGTGAGTGTCCTAACGTGGATAATTTTATTCCCCCGGGCTGATGAGAGGTGTTAGTCCCAACGTGGACAGGATCGATTTCTCAGAATTGATGGAATGTGAAGTCCTACGTGGACATTTCCTCAAGTTGACGACATGTGTTAGTCCTAACGTGGACAGATTCGAGTTCTCGGTATTGATTGAGTGTGGAGTCATAACGTTGACAAGGTTGATTACTCTTCGTGTTGGAGTCCTGACGTGGACCATTTATTCTCAGCAGTTATCTTTCTTCGTGTTGGTGAAGCGGGTGTCCTGACGTGGGCAAATTAGACGGAGATGTGAGTTCTGACGTGGACAAAGTCTCATCTCCCCAGTGGGTCAAAGGTGCATGAGTCCTGACGTGGACAAGTTTTTATCCTCAGCGAGTCAAGGGGTGAGTCCTAACGTGGACAAATCAAGGCGAAAAGTGTTTCCTTACGTGGAAAGATTGAGTCCTTACGTGGACATATCAAGTCTGAGTCCTTACGTGGGCAGATTGAGTTTGTATTCCTTACGTGGAAGCACGGGTTATTCCTTATGTGGAAAGTTTAGTCCTGACGTGGACAGATTCATATCAAGATGAGATTCCTTACGTGGAAAAAAGATGTAGTCCTTACGTGGACAGATCAAATTGTGTTCCTTATGGGGAAAGTTTGTATTCCTTACGTGGAAGAAGAGATGGTGATTCCTTACGTGGAAGAAAAAGTATTCCTAACGTGGAAGAATGTAATTCCTAACGTGGAAAATTTAGTCCTGACGCGGACATATCCAGGCGAAGTCTTAGTCCTAACGTGGATGGTGTTATTCCTAACGTGGAACGGTTATTCCTAACGTGGATGGTGTTATTCCTAACGTGGAACGGTTATTCCTAGCGTGGATGGTGTTATTCCTAACGTGGAACGGTTATTCCTAACGTGGATGGTGTTATTCCTAACGTGGAACGGTTATTCCTAGCGTGGGTGGTGTTATTCCCAACGTGGAAGAGTTTATTCCTAACGTGGACGATTTATTTCTGACGAGAAGGCAGACGAGCCATCTCCAGCACGGTCGCGCAAGATCAGTGGGTTGCCATAACAATCAGATGTAGTCGATGAATGTCGTTCCCCAAGCAGGAGCACAGTTTATTTCTGCGGTTGGCAAATTTCTGGGTTCTTAGTATTCAACCGTCTCGTACCGCGAATGTCTGAAGGCTCCGGGCTCTTCACCCAATCGGGTCCAAGTCGCTTGAATAGGGGCAGCTGTTTCACCCTAAAATTTGCCCAACCTTATTCACTTGGTTTATGTTTCAATATCATTAGCATTTGCATATAGAGGCATGTACATAGGTTACTCATCTGCATAGCATAAGCATAGCAAGTCAGCCAACAGGGAACCAATCATTATTCTCATCTCTAGAGGCCTATCAAGAGGTTATTATTCAAATTCAATCTCATTCAAGTCATCAGAAAGAATTGGGAAGCTATCAACTCAATGGATCAAGCAGTTCATTTATCTCCTAACTGAGTGTATCTGGGGATCAATAAGGGAAGTGTGAGCTGTGGGCTGAGCATGGGGAGTATGTGGACATCATGGGAGACTTAGAAAGTCATTTGTAGAAGCATATAAGTCATTGGTATAGTCACAGGAGTTGCAGTTGAAGACAGTCAACTAAGGTTTCATCTGGGTCAACCCTGGGTCAACTCTAGGGCAATTGACTGATTGAAAGGCATTAAGGGCTATTGGAGAGATGTGGGGTTCATCATTTGACATGAAGAATAAGGATATGATGATATGCTAAGAAGAAATCAAGAGAAATCAAGGAGAAGAGGAGTTTTCTAAATTAGGGTTTCTGTGTAAAATCCCCTAGTTTAGGACAAATTTCCAAGCAAGATAAGTCAAAATGCAAGCTTCAAATGGATCCTTGGCCAACATGGAACTTGTAGAGGATCTCAAGACCTTTAATTTGAGTGGTGGAAGACACTAAGGAGATTTATAGAACTCAAGTTATGATCCTTGCAAATTACAGGTCATCTGAGGTATCTGAAATTTTGTCTGTGAAAGTGACTTGTCTTCCAAGCTACCTTTACCCCTCAAGGAGATTTCAAATGAATTTCTGGCCAACATAAGAGTTGTTCCTAATTGTCTTAGCTTTCTAGAATGGTATAGTATGCCTTCATATGATTTGTGTAACTCTACTTATGGTCTTGGCAAGCAAAGGGTATTTTGGTCATCTGAGAATTACAGGTCATTTCAACCTATGCCCAAAACTCATACAAGGAGGCCTCAAATGAAAAAACTTACAACATCAAACTTGCTCCAAATGACATTTTGAGTCTAGAAAAGTGACCATGAGAGATTGGAAAGATTCATAGCACAAGGTTTCAAAATTGTTGGATTTAATGAATAAAAATGACCTAAAAAATGAGATTTTTCATATTTTGGCCAAATGAAGCAAAATTATAGGTTATTTTGAATGGAAAGATCATTTTGAGAACATTGGCTAAAGTGGAATTTTTAGGTTAGTTCAAATTTTAAGAGTTATTCATGGTTACTTGTAATGGAAGATACATAAACCAAATCCAAGGGAAATCATACAAGGGAAGTTTCTCCAAGTTTCTAGGAGGTTCTAAGGACATGTATATATTGATATGAGATGGTTCATGCCATGGTTGGTGATCTCATTCTCTCAAAAACACAAGTTTCATACCAATTTTCCATCTTTGCAAAATCAATCCAAACTCTTCCAAATTCCCATCAATCTTCACATTTTCTGATTGAATCTTCATCATCATCATCCAAGCATCATAATTCACATCAAGATTGGTGAAATTGGAGGAAGACTCGAGCTGTGCAAGTTCATCATTCAAGAAGCATAAATTTTGGAATTGAGAGATTCAAAGCTTTGGAGTCATATTTGTTGCATACAGAAGTAATCATCAAGTTCATTGATCAGTTTGCACTCACTTCAAGCCTTGGATCAAGAGGATTTGGTACCTGTTTTCATCAATTGCACCAGGTATGTTTCCTGCTCGAATTGCATGTTTTAGTTAGAGTTATTAGGTTTTGATAGTGTAGAATTGCTAAGATAGGATAGATGACTTAATTTGGTGAGTTTGGAGAGCTTTCATGAAGTTTGGTTATGGAGTGCAAAATCTGGTTGGATTGATATCTCATGATTCAGTGCATGAAAATCTTGGTTTATTGGCTTGTGATAATCAGCATAAGTTGTAGATGAGTTTAGGACAAGATTTAGAGAGAATGGAGAGGTTTGATATCAGGTGTTCATGGAGGATCAGGACTGCTATCTCTATCGAATTGGTTGATTGAGTGGGTGTTAGGGAGAGTTATGATTATGGCTGTGTAGAGGAGAGTTTCTAGAGCATTTTTTCTCTTTGGATCGAGGGCATCCATGGAGAATTGAGAGAGAACAGAACAATGGAAGATGCTTGCATGGTTAGGGTTTTTCAGGATTAGGGTTTGGCTCAAGGTTGAAGACAACATGATGGCCACACGATCTAGACTTTGACCTTGACTTGGAGACTCATCGGACGGTCACGTTTTAAAACGAAATATGGAGGGAACCCTGGGTGCCAAACGCACCGTTTCACTTAAGTTTGCTGATTGGGCTCAACATTGGATTGCTATACACACCCCACTCAGAGGCCCAATTCAATTTTGCACGTCAAAAGCTTGCTATTTGCACCGAGGATTTTTCCTTTTTTCTGGCATTTTTTCATTTGATTTTCTGAATGCGTTGGGCTTAGTGGAATTCATATTCGCACCCCTGCTCTGTGGCCCACCTGGAGATTATAACTGGAGCGCCTTGCTATTCTCACCCCCTCCCTCTATTTCTCTATATTTCATTTTTTAATTTCTTTTTATTTTCATGCATTTTATAAAAATCATAATAAATCATAAATTTCATATTTTTTAATGGTTCTTTCTGCATTCATTTCTCCAAGATGTCTAGAAAATTATAAAAAATAAAAATTGCATTTTATTTTTTATTTGATATTTTTCCCATATTTTCCAAACAAATGCATATTTTAGGTGTTTCATTTCATACATGATTTTGATAATTTTTGTTCTACTAGGTGCTTTAATATTTTTCACCCATTCTTTTTAGGTTGATTAATAGACATTGTCAACTTGTACATGCAATTTAGTTCATATTTTTAGGACTTGATTTTAGGGGTTTAGTTTAGAGGTGAATAACTTGAACAAAAATTAGGGTTTTAAATCAACTTAGGTGAGATAGTTTGATTCTTTTAGGAGATTTTCATTTATTTTTGGGTATGGACTATAGGGGTTATGGGTATAGGATAGATCCCCTTAGAAATCACTAGGATTCCCCTACTGCTACTAGTATATACTGCTATATTTGATTGATTGGTGTGGTGTGCCCTTTGGGGATTACTGATTTGTCTGTGTGGGTATTGGGATTGTCTGGGGATTGGGGGAGCTGAAGACTTGTGATGATGAAGCCATTGGAGATCCAGAGCTTGAAGACCAACTTCCAGAGTTGGAGAGGAGATTCCTGCTAGCAGCTGTTGAGGAGACTAGGGTTTAGGAGCTAGGCAGAGCTTTAGATTAGAAAGCTTGTTTCTCAAACATGGAATGCCTTGTCTGCATCCATCCTGTCTCTATGATTCAAAGTCTCTTTCAAATATCCACCTCCTTCCTTTGGAAGGATCAGTGAATGTATTTGAAAGATAGAACTTTTGAGAGAAACTGTCTGTTTAATGTTAACAGTTGATGAACCACCCTTGGTAGGTAATTGACTGTCTAACATTCATTCACTTCATCTTGTTGATTGATGTTCATCTTAGAGATTGAGACTGGAAGAAAAGCCATTGCAGATGGAAGACTGATAATGAAGACCTTGCTGGAAGGCTGTGGAGATAAAGATGGATGCTTGCTGAAGCTTGTAGCTGATTGGAGATGACTTGGAGATAGGTGTTGATGCAGAGCTGCTGTGGCTGTTTATTTTTGCTGTATTTCATTTCTGATGTATTGATTGGTTTTCTGGACTGTATTGTTTGCTGTTTATCCTGTTGGGTTGAAAGTGAAGCCTGTTCACTTTTGCCTATTGTTTTCCAGGTTCGAGGTTGAGTGGGACTCCCTTGCCTCGCTTGTATTGTTGCATCCATGCATTTTACCGCTTTACTATATATATCTGATATTGTTTCTGTTTCCGTCTATTCCCTTAGGATCTCTGTTTCTCTCTGCGCAAGAGAGGAGCATGATAGACACTAGGTCTTAACCCATGCATGATAACATTAGGTTAGTTTGATTCCCTTCGCAACCGTAGGTTAGAGTTATATCTCTTCTTTCTCAAAACAAACAGAAAAACACTATAAAATTTCAAACACAATAAAAGACACTTCTTCCGTAAAAGAATGTGAACTCATCAAGACGTCATTTTTGTCCGCTTGGACTGTTAATCAGAAAAACCTTTTTTAGAAGGAATAAAATCAACCAAGACAGACTTGTGTCGTACGTGGCCCGAACTACGTTTGCTCTGATCTTTCATGCTGTATGAAAGTACGTAGGCATAGGATGCGATATCCTAGCGAACAACCTTCCCCTCCTTTCCCGTAGGTAGGCGAACTACGTTGACTCTGATTTCTCGTTCCAGACGGGAATACGCAGGCATAAAGTGCGATACTTTGCCGAGTCATTTTATTTTCATTTTATTTTCTTTTTAACCCCTTGACCTGTAGAGTAGATAGAATAACAATCCATATCCGAAAACAAGCGTGGATCCCGTCGAGTACGACGGACGTGAGGGGTGCTAATACCTTCCCCTTGCGTAACCGACTCCCGAATCCAGGTTTTGGTTGCGACGACCATACCTTTCCCATGTTGTGCGAGGTTTACTCTGAGCGTTTCCTTTCCCTCCCGTGGGATAAATAACGCACGGTGGCGACTCTTCTGTTCAGCCGGCGCCGATTTTCGCAGTAGCGACAGCTGGCGACTCTGCTGGGGATCCAACGTCCCCTGGCTGCTAAGGACTGCGATAGTTCTTATGCATTTGGGATCCAACGTCCCTTAAGAGAGTCAATCCTAACGCTTGTTTTCCCGTCGAGGATTTTGTATGGATTTATATTTCTGACCTTTATTTTCAGCATTATATATTGATTATTATTGCTGTATTGGGGTTGTGATGGGTGGTTCTATGATTGAGAGATAAGCCGGACCTGGGCTTGAGTGCACCTAGAATTAGAGTAGAAAGTAGTGGGCGCGTGCCGGATTTGCTTGCATTAGTGTCTCATGAAATCTACACTCGGACGAGATTCTTCTGGTTGGCTTCTTTTTCTACCCTTTGGGTCGAAGGGGTTGTTGGTCAGCTGAATTGTCGACTCCGGGAACCGATCATTTGGAAGTTGGCTAAGTGAGGCCTCTTCAGGATTTGATGATGCCACTCCTTCTGGGAATCGTATCATCAACCCTGAAAGTCTGTGACGCCGACGACCGCATAGGATGCCATACCTTTGTCAGTTACTAGGACATCCACCTGTGAGAGGGTTTGGGGTTATGCAGGTAACTAGACCTTCAGACTACCGGTTTATTTCTTGATCAGAGATCCTGGGTATTGAGAGATGTGTTATGAGGTCTGTCAGAGACCATTTGGAGATGTGTTATGAGGTCTGTCAGAGACCATTTGGAGATGTGTTATGAGGTCTGTCAGAGACCATTTGGAGATGTGTTATGAGGTCTGTCAGAGACCAGTTGGAGATGTGTTATGAGGTCTGTCAGAGACCATTTGGAGATGTGTTCTGAGGTCTGTCAGAGACCAGTTGGAGATGTGTTCTGAGGTCTGTCCGAGACCAGTTGGAGATGTGATTTGAGGTCTACCAGAGACCAGTTGGAGTTATGGTGTGAGGTCTGTCGGAGACCATTGTGGGAGTTTTGTTTTAGGTCTATCTGAGACCAGGGTTTGAGGACTTCTATAAAGTCTGTCTGAGACTTCTTGATATGGTTCAGGATATTCAGCTATGGCATTTGGTCCCTGTTGTATGTTACTTGCATTGCATTGTTTGCATACCCATTATCATTGCATCCTATTAACGTGTGTCTGTGCTGCAGGTGCATTTGTATATCCTTCGATTCTAGTGCCCAGACTTCTGAGTATTGATCATGGCTGGTTTGAGGAAAACAGTTGCGTATAAGCTGCCTACACCGGATATTACTTCTTTACTTGGTCTGATATCTCTTGCTGATGAGGAGGTTAGGAGAAGCTTCAGAATGAGTCATGGGAGGTTACTGAGAGTAGTCTGCAAGCCCACTACTGATGAGATGAACGGGCTGTACACCTTGATGCAGTTCTATGACCCCGCATTGAGATGTTTTACGTTTGCTGACTTCATTCTAGGGCCCACCATTGAGGAGTATGTGGAGTTTACTGAGCTACCGGTGCAGAACAAGGTTCCCTTTATTCACTCTGCTGCTGAGCCCAAGATGGAGGACTTAGCCAAAGCCTTGCATATGGACGCTGCAGAACTGTTATTGACTTCTTGGCTTGGGGTTCCAGGTTTCTCTCTTGATTTCCTGGTTGGAAAAGCTCAGGAGTATGCCAAGAGTGGATGTTGGGTGGTTTTCAATGCTATTTTGGCTCTATGCATTTATGGGATTGTGTTGTTCCCTAACTTGCCCAATTTTGTAGACTTGGACGCTTTCCATCTATTTGCTGCCGGAAATCCAGTGCCAACGTTGATCGGAGACTTCTACCACTCCTTGCACTACAAGAATGAAAACAGAAGGGGAAAGGTTGTTTACTGCTGTGCTCCTTTGTTGAATATGTGGTTCAAGAGTCATCTTCCCATGAGGGGATCTTTTGTAGAGAGTGCAACCACCGCTAGTTGGTCAGAGCGCCTGATGAGGCTATCCTCCGAAGACGTTGAGTGGTTTGATCGAGACCTGCTAGGGTCTGAGCTTATATTCAGTTGTTCTGGGTACCCTAATGTGCCGCTGATAGGAAGAAAAGATTGTATCAACTACAACCCATCATTGTTGGTCCGTCAGTTCGGATATGCGCTGAAGAACCCACCGAAGGAGGAAGAAGTATAGGAATCTCTGTACTTCACCAGAGATTTGAAGGGGGAGTTGTTAGCCAAGTTGCAGCATGCCTGGACGCGTATTAACCGAAGAGGAAAGCCACTGTTAGGGAAGAACGACTGTCAGGCCTATGCACCATACAGAGTTTGGATTCAGGAGAGAGCAAGTCTGTTGCGGATGCCATTTCCAGATGCACCAGTTCTTGTTCCTATTCCGGTAGCAGAGCCAACTACTGTTTCTAGGGAGGCCTACGAGCAAGTTGTGAAATAAAAAGAAGCCTTGATGAAGATCAACGAAGAGTTAGAGCAAGAGCTAGCCCAGATACGCAGCAAGAAAAACAAGGCCGTCCATGCTTTCCAACAGCAGATTGATCTAATGAACAGGTTAGGGGCTGAGTTGACTGAGGAGAGGAAGAAGCGCGAACGTCTGGGGCAAGAGTTTAGAAGCTCCCACGACATGCTCGAATCCAAAAAGAAGGCGCTCGACGCAGCACACCGAGAGATCTCTTCTTGCAACAAGACTTGGAACGCTACGCTCACCAACAATAAGAAGAGGGAAGATAAGTTGAAGCAGCAAATTTCCGACCTCGAAGAGCAGTTGAAGTCCAGCGTCAAGAAGTGTGAAGAAGAAGTGATGACCCGGTATAGTCTCCAGAATGCACTAAACAAGGCCATCAAAGGCAGAGATGAAGCTGTGTCTCAGAAGCGTAAACTAGAGGATCGCTTCGGAGAGGGGGCATGGGAAGAAACTTCCGAAGACGTGCGACGTGTTCTGAAGAAAAGAAACCAACTTGTTGAAGGGCTGCTTGATCGACCAAGCCATCCGGAGACCAAGAAGCTGCTAGAAGAGTACCAGACTTATGGAAGGATTTAATCATTTCATGTAGTAACTTGTATGCCTTATTTGCATAGTGCTGACCATCACCAGGATTGTTGGTTGAGGTCATGCTTTCGTATTGTACTCTCAGTAACATTGTATTCTTGGCTTATTGGTTTCTCAGCAATATACGAGGCTTTCTGTGATTCAACTCCGATCTCTGTATTTCTAGAACTGTCATTGCACCGCCACCTTCACACTAGAATCGGGGAATGAATTTCCCTAATGCACAGACACACATTGCATTGCATTCATATTCATATTGCATTACAGGTAATCTTTGGATGGTGTCTTATTTCCTGCTCTGTACCAGGTACTTTTCAGGATTGCAGA
Organism: Lathyrus sativus; assembly: GCA_963859935.3. Classification (NCBI taxonomy): domain Eukaryota; kingdom Viridiplantae; phylum Streptophyta; class Magnoliopsida; order Fabales; family Fabaceae; genus Lathyrus; species Lathyrus sativus. Next base: position 673,605,405 of record OZ012739.1, read on the forward strand.
TTAGCACCCGCACCGCTATTTCACTCGCACCAACTGTCGAAGAATCATGGATCAAATGCAGAACGAGATGCAAGATGTGCGTGAGAAGCTAGCTCTCTTTATGCAGACCATGGAAGCTATTGCAAAAGGTCAGGAGAATTTGCAAGCCATGGTCCAACCTCTGTTGGCCCGAAATGCTGGTCACGGTAATGAGGATCATCAGTCTGTGCGAGTCGACACTGTTCATGGAGATGGCACCCCCACGCCAGTGGCTGCACCTGTAGTCAATATACCTGCTGCTAATGTCAACAACGCTACTGCTGCTGGAAACGGTAACGTCGGAGTTGGGAATGAGACTGCTGTCCATAACGTTGGGCTTGGTGATGTCAACTTGGGTGATAATATGGGAGGCAACGGCTTCGGTAATACTGGATTCGGGTTCAACGATCAGGGATTCGATAACGCTGGGAAATATGGTTTCAATGCTCAAGGCTTTGGGCAAGATGGTTATGGTGTGGCCAATCAGGGTTACGGAGGTTTCGGAAACGGAAACGGCGCTGGGTTAATGGCTTTTGGACCTGCTGGAGGTGTTCAGGGATACGGCAACAGAGGCCGAGGCCCAGTGATGAATCAAATAAGAGCTGGCCGCAATAATGAATATGATGGGTATGGAGCTGGGAACGGTATGTGGCAAGAAGATCAGCAGGAGGACGCTTTCTCCGGCGGAGGCTTTGAAGGGCCGATGGATAACGCCCAGAAGATCAGAATGCTGGAAGAGCAGATGAGGGGGGTCCTGAACCAAAGTGCTGTGGGCTTGGACATGGCAACAATGGGTCTGGTACCCGGCTTGAGGGTGCCAATCAAATTCAAAGCTCCTGCGTTTGATAAGTATAAAGGGGACACATGTCCGAAAGTGCACGTACGGGCTTATTACAGAAAGATGTCTGCATACTCAACTGATGAGAGAATGCTAATGCATTTCTTTCAGGATAGTTTGTCAGGCCCTTCCCTAGAGTGGTACATGGGGTTGGAGCCAACTAATATCAAGACATGGAAGCAATTGGCAGAGGCATTTGTAGCTCACTACAAGTATAACAGCGACTTGGCGCCCAATCGGGTCCAATTGGCAGGGCTGTCTCAGAAGAAGGGTGAGAGCTTTAAAGAGTACGCGCAAAGGTGGCGCGATATGGCTGCCAGGGTCCGCCCTCCTTTAGAAGACAAGGAAATGAATGACATGTTCGTCGGCACGTTCACAGGCTTGTTTCATGACATGTTGTTTCATACATCTCTGGCCAGTTTCTCAGATTTGATTCTGATGGGAGAAAAGATTGAGCGTAACATTAAGCAAGGAAAGTTCCAAGTCGAGGAATCAACTGCATCTGGAAGTAATAGGAAGGCTTTTGGTGGGCGCCGTCAGGGCGAGGCCAGCGCAGTGTTTGGAGGCCGAGGCCGAGGCCGAGGCAGGGGACGAAACCAATATCATCAGCCGCAGCAGGTGGCGAGTGTTACTATCCCATATCAGCAACAACCACTTTAACCACAACAACCGTTTCAGCAGCAGCCAATGCAGCAGCAGCAGCAGCCATTTCAACAGCAGCAGCAGCAGCAGCCACAGCAGGGGGCACAGCAGGCTCAGCGAAGATTCCAGGGCGGTAAACCAAGAAGAGTGTTCGAGAAGCCTCCCTCAACGTATGCTGATTTGTTGCAGACGCTGTTGGGTCTGAATCTGGTAGAGAAGAGAACTCTGGCACCTATAACGGGAATTCCCCGTATGGTTATGATGCAAGCAGGCACTGTGAGTTTCATTCTGGGGCTCCGGGCCACGATATAGAAGGTTGCCATGCTTTTAAGCATGTTGTGCAGGATCTTTTGGACAATAAGACTATCAATTTCGGAACGGCAGGTCCGAATATAGTGCAGAAACCCATGCCCAATCATGGGGCAAATGCCATTCTGACTGAGGAAGGGTTGAATCTGATTATGAATGTCGACGATTTAAAGACGCTGCTGAGAGAGATAAAAAGCAGATTATTGCAAGGGGGTGTTTATCCAGGATGTGACGAGTATTGCTTAGAATGCTGGACCCTAGCTGGGGGGTGTGATGATTTGAAGAAAGGCATCCAAGCTTTAATTGATGGAGGCACATTGCAGTTTGACCGAGCAGCAACTGAAGAGCCTGCAGGGGCAGTAGCAGATGATCAGAGTGATGTGGCCACTGTAACGATTCCTCGAAAGACAATCACTATTGCAGCACCGGTTCAGCGACCACCAATCACCATAACTAAGGCCGGACCGATCCCGTACGAGAACACAAAAGCAGTCCCATGGTCATATGGGTTGGAGGTGTATTGTGACGGGATAAAGATTGATGTTAACAAGCAGCCAGCCGAGACTGTCGATAACGTTGTTGGTTCAGGAGGTATGACAAGAAGTGGTAGGATCTTTATATCACCTGAAGTGGAGGCCGAAAGACTAGCAAAAGGAAAAGGGAAGATGGTTGAGAACGTCCCAGTGCAAGCAAGCGACAAAGAAACAGCATTGAAAGACGTAGAAGAGTTCATGCGCTTGATTAGAAAAAGTGATTATAAGATTGTGGAGCATCTGCAATAGATGCCGTCCAAGATATCTATCCTATCGTTGCTCCTATGTTCTGAAGCTCACAGAAATGCTTTGTTGAAAGTCCTGGATACTTCCTTTGTACCCCAAGACGTCTCCGTGAATCAGCTGGAAGGAGTGTTGGCACATGTGAATGCAGGCCACAGCTTAGGCTTTACCGACTTCGATTTGACCCCGAAAGGGAGAGATCATAATATAGCGCTGCACATATCTGTTGAGTGTAGAGGATCAGTAATGTCGCATGTATTGGTCGACACCGGATCGTCTCTGAATGTGATGCCCAAGAAAGCGATGATGAAGCTGGATGTCAGAGGAATCTTGTGTACGCCCAGCGACTTGGTAGTTAGAGCCTTTGACGGTACGCGAAGAACAGTCTTTGGATCGATAACATTGCCTCTACAGGTGGGGCCGGAGGTGTTTGCGACTGAGTTTTATATCATGGATATACAGCCTGCATATAGCTGCCTGCTCGGACGACCCTGGATTCATGGGGCTGGGGCAGTCACGTCTACCCTGCATCAGAAGTTGAAATATATGGTCGGAGACAGCGTAGTCACCGTGTGCGGAGAAGAAGACATCCTGGTCAGCCATCTGTCGTCATTTAAATATGTGGAGGTCGATGGAGAGATCCACGAAACACCCTGCCAGGCATTTGAAGGGTTGCGTATCAAGGACAAAGGTCTCGGGCCGAGCAAAGCGTCGGAGATAGCCGTCTCGTCATATAAAGAAGCTCAAGCTCTAGTGGAGGCAGGAGAAGCAAAGGGCTGGGGCAAAGTGCTGGATATTCCTGTGAAGATGGACCGGTTCGGGCTGGGATACCAACCGTCGTCGTCAACACCTGCTGTGGGAGCACCCCGTTTCAGAGGGCCAGTAATCATCTCTGCCAGTGGAGTATGTCATGAAACCATCAATGCTGCTTCGGAGTCTGACGAAGGAGACAGCGATTATGATATGGATGCCTGGATTCAGCCAAGCACGCCAGGACAAGGACTGTGCAACTGGTCTATTCAGGAGCTTATTCCTGTGACTCTTAAACAGTAATGCTTTGCTTTATTAATTGTTGAATAATCTGATGTCTTGCCCGGGGCATCAGGATTTGCTTAGGGCTGTGTTGTTATGAACATTGTGTGTTAATCATTAAATAAATGGCATTTTTTCATGTGCAAATACAGTAACCTCTGTCTTTCTTATTTTGCATTTTTCAATAAAATGGCAACGCGGTTATTCGCTTTATACGCATTTTGAAGCACTTAACCATTCCTTTTGCAGGATAACATTTTCAGATGACATCCTTGAACCACCTATGACTCGTCCCGACTTTGAGCACCCGGTATTTCAGGCCGAAGAAGAGGTTGTCGAAGATAGTGACGTTCCTGAAGAACTGTCTTGGTTGGTGAAGCAAGAGGAAAGAGCCATTCTGCCTCACGACGAGGTCATCGAAATTATCAACTTGGGGTCGGAAGGGGTTGAGAAGAATATTCGTATCGGAGCCGCGCTGCAGAGCGATATCAAGCGAAGACTGGTTGAAATGCTCAGGGAGTATAATGATGTATTCGCTTGGTCATATGAAGATATGCCAGGGCTCGATACAGATATGGTTGTGCACCGTCTGCCATTGAAAGAAGAATGCCCGCCGGTCAAACAAAAGCTTCGCAGAACTCGACCAGATATGGCAGTGAAGATCAAAGAGGAAGTTCAAAAACAGTGGGACGCTGGTTTCCTGGCTGTGACAAAATATCCCTCATGGGTTGCTAACATCGTACCAGTGCCAAAGAAAGATGGCAAGGTTCGGATGTGCGTGGATTATAGAGATTTAAATAAAGCAAGCCCAAAAGACGATTTTTCGCTTCCGCATATTGACGTGCTAGTTGATAATACTGCTCAATACTCCGTATTCTCCTTCATGGATGGCTTTTCAGGCTATAATCAGATTAAAATGGCGCCAGAGGATATGGAGAAGACCACTTTCATAACGCCTTGGGGAACATTTTGCTACAAAGTGATGCCCTTTGGTTTGAAAAATGCTGGGGCAACATATCAGCGTGCGATGACGACTCTTTTCCATGATATGATGCATAAAGAGATCGAAGTTTATGTTGACGATATGATTGCCAAATCCCAGACGGAGGAAGAGCATCTGGTGAATCTGCTGAAGTTATTTAAAAGGCTTAGGAAGTTCAGGCTGAGACTGAACCCTAACAAATGCACCTTCGGGGTGAGATCGGGTAAACTGCTGGGGTTTATCGTAAGCGAAAGAGGAATAGAGGTCGATCCCGCTAAAATAAAAGCGATTCAAGAAATGCCGACGCCTAAAATAGAGAAAGAGGTGCGCGGGTTTTTAGGGAGGTTGAACTACATCGCCCGGTTCATATCTTACCTAACTGCTACGTGTGAACCATTATTCAAGCTGCTGAAGAAAGATCAAGCTGTAACGTGGAACGAAAATTGTCAAAAGGCATTCGATAAAATAAAGCAGTATCTGCAGGAGCCTCCTATTTTGATACCCCCAGTGGCAGGGAGACCCTTGATTATGTATTTGACAGTTCTTGAGGGAAGCATGGGTTGTGTTCTCGGTCAGCACGACGAGACAGGAAGAAAAGAGCATGCGATCTACTACTTGAGTAAGAAATTTACGGACTGTGAATCTCGATACTCAATGCTTGAGAAAACTTGTTGCGCGCTAGCCTGGGCCGCCAAGCGTTTGAGGCAATACATGCTGAATCATACAACCATGCTCATCTCGAAGATGGATCCTATCAAATATGTGTTCGAAAAGCAGGCGCTATCAGGAAGGATTGCCCGTTGGCAGATGGTCTTGACTGAATATGACATCCAATACGTCTCGCAAAAGGCTATAAAGGGGAGCGTGCTGTCTGAGTACCTGGCGGAGCAGCCTATTGAAGATTACCAATCGATGAGGTTTGATTTTCCTGACGAGGATATCATGCACCTAAAGATGAAAGATTGTGAAGAGTCGTTTCCAGACGAAGGACCAGAGTTGGGTTCTAAATGGAAGATGATATTTGACGGAGCTGTGAATGCTTACGGTAGCGGAATAGGGGCAATCATCACTACTCCACACGGGTCGCACATCCCGTTTACTGCCCGATTGACCTTTGTCGTTACCAATAATGAAGCCGAATACGAAGCTTGCATAATGGGGCTTGAGGAAGCCATTAATTTGCGAATCAAACGTCTGGACGTATACGGAGACTCAGCTCTGGTGGTGAATCAGATCAAAGGGGAATGGGAGACACGTCAGCCCAACTTGATACATCACATGAACTACGCAAGGAGATTGTTACCTTTCTTTGACAAGGTTGAGTTGCATCACGTACCGCGGGCAGAGAATCAAATGGCTGACGCCCTAGCCACTTTGTCTTCCATGTACAAAGTCAATTTCTGGAACGAGGCTCCCAGAATCATTATCTCTCGGTTGGACAGACCAGCTTTCGTATTTGCTATTGATGAAGCATCCAATGACAAACCATGGTATTTTGACATCCTTAATTTCCTGAAGAATAAAGAGTATCCGGCTAGGGCATCCAGTCAAGATCAGAAGACTCTTAGGAGATTAGCGGGTAATTTCTATTTGAATCCAGATGGCGTCCTATACAGAAGAAACCACGATTTGGTGTTGTTGCGTTGTGTAGACGAGAAAGAGGCAAAGTTGCTCATGGAGGAAATACACGAAGGTACCTTTGGTACGCACACTGGTGGGCATGCTATGACGAGAAAACTGCTGCGAGCAGGTTATTTTTGGCTGACTATGGAAACTGATTGTTTCAAGTTTGCGAGGAAGTGCCACAAGTGCCAAATCTATGCTAATAAGATCCATGTGCCTCCAAGTCCTCTAAATGTGATGTCATCGCCATGGCCATTCTCGATGTGGGGAATCGATATGATTGGAAAGATCGAGCCGACGGCTTCTAACGGGCATCGGTTCATCCTAGTAGCAATCGATTATTTCACCAAGTGGGTGGAAGCGACGTCTTATGCAAACGTAACGAAGCAAGTGGTGGCCATATTCATCAAGAGAGATATCATTTGCCGATATGGGATCCCCGAGCGGATAATCACGGACAACGGTTCAAACCTGAACAACAAAATGATGAAGGAGCTCTGTCAAAATTTCAAGATCGAACATCACAACTCCTCCCCTTACCGACCCAAGATGAATGGCGCTGTCGAAGCGGCCAATAAGAATATCAAGAAGATCGTTCAGAAAATGGTGGTGACCTATAAGGATTGGCACGAGATGCTACCTTTCGCTTTGCACGGTTATCGTACGATGGTACGCACATCAACCGGGGCAACCCCGTTCTCGTTAGTATACGGAATGGAAGCGGTATTACCATTGGAAGTTGAGATCCCTTCTCTAAGGGTATTGCGAGATGTTCATCTAGACGAGGCAGAATGGGTGAAAGACAGGTTGAACCAATTGAGTTTGATGGACGAGAAGAGGCTAGCTTCTCTAGCATACGGTCGTTTGTACCAGAGCCGAATGAAGAAAGCATATGATAAGAAGATACATCCGCGGAGCTTTCAGACGGGCGACCTTGTGCTGAAAAGGATTCTCCCGCCGCAAGCAGATCACAGGGGCAAGTGGACCCCCAACTACGAAGGGCCATACATTGTCAGGAAAGTCTTTTCAGGAGGAGCGTTGTTGTTGTCCACTATGGATGGTGAAGACTTCACGTCACCTGTGAATTCGGACGCAGTTAAAAAATACTTTGCTTAAAATTGACCCGCTGGACAGAAAAAAGAGAGTCCAGGCAAAAATGGGGCATCCTGGCGAACCAAAAACAGAATGAAAGGTTCGGGCAAAAGTTAGGGATAAAATTGAAAAAATGTACACCCGCGAAGTTGAAAACCTACACTGGGCGGCTTCGGCAAAAAAGGGTATCCCGGTGAACTGAAAACCCGTAAAGGGCAGTTCACGCAAAAGTTAGGGATTTGAAAAGCAAATGACTGCGGTCCGAATTTGATATTGCGGTGAGCATCTATGCGGGAGAATACCTGAGGGGTCGATTATCAGATACAACCTCTTCGGAAGTGTGGATACCGGGAAAGCATTAGAGTCGGATGAGTCATAGGAGGATCAGTTCGTGGTGTTCGTCTGCACCCCGTTGCCGACATGTGTACAAAATTTAATTCGTCAAAATATTTATGCTTCCTGTGCATACTTGTATATTTTGCCTTGCGTAGCTTCCTCTTTTCAGGAGTTACATCCCGTGTACAAAAATTCCGCCCATTCAGGGGCCCAATCAATAAAATATGTTATTCAGTACTTGATGCTGGTTCTTTACTGTTTTGTGCATGATAAAACGCCTAAGTTTATTGAAACTAGCAGGTGTATAACATCACTGGCCCTTGCCAACAATTGCTAAAGCTTTGAATTAACTGAAAATAACGTCACTAACCTGAATCGATTTGGTTGCATAGGCTTGTCTTGTCTTTGTTTGTGTTGTTGCAGGTTTCATAACCATACGAGGAAGATGATCAAAAGATTGCAATAACGAAAGACTTGATCTCCACGCAGGTCATGCATGTTCTTCCTGAAGAAGGATAGAATTCCCCAGCTAGTCGTAGCTTATCCAAAGGATATTCTCCAGCACAGTCGTTTATCCTCAACAGAAATTAACGATCCCAAAAATTGTAGGCTGTATGTAGGCGGTGTGGTGTCCCCCCAGAAGGATTCCTTATCTCACGCAGAGTGGGCTAGCTTCAGAAGATTAATATTTGTGAGCTGTATTCAGGAAAGTTCACCTTTTCCCGCAGGGGTCAGGTACTCTCCCCCAGCGGAGTCAGTTGATTTTCCCAAGAGAATCATCCCATCCCCAGCGGAGTTTCTCTTTCCAACCAGGGTATTCATTCCTCCCAGGGGAATTCGAAGATTGAGACTCTCCCCGGTAGGGTTGGTCGCGTGCCCAGACATTTATTTTGTCAGAATTACCATGTGATATCCGTTCACTCTCCAGCAGAAGTTCAATCATACCAGGCGCATCTGCTATTCTCTAATAGAGTTATATCCCCCAGCAGGGTGTCACTTCAACGAGGTGCTTGGTTTCAAGTTCCTAATTTTCCCAGCTGAGTCGACTTCACTCTTCCAGCGTTTATTTTTGCCGGAATAATTCTGTAGCACCTGGCTATCCCCAGCGGAGTTGGCGTTGTCTTCAGCATTTTATTTTGCTGAAGCGGGTTTTCTGTATCCCAGCAGTTTCGAGGTCTGCATTTGCATCGGCATATAGTGTCATATTTTGCATCCACCAAATAAAAAACGCGTAGCATCTCCATGTCGAATGGAGCATGGTGTCCATTGTCAAGCATATGCATTTTGAAAACATGAAACCAGGTTGGCTAACCGTTTGTTTTCAGGTGTTGTTTCTCTTGCAGGTGGAGAGAGCTCTTGCTCAAATGAATTACCAAAACATTTCAAGATCTCGACGTGAGACATTTAGCGAAAGTGTCAGCTTTGGCACTACTCCCCACAGAGTCAGCAGGATAAGTTTTCTCTTTGTCCCTAAGCAGAGTTTACTTATTTTCCCCGCCAGGGTTCTTGTTGAAGTTTTCTCTAGTCCGATCAGCGGATTGTTTTCCTTCAAAGTTGTTGTTACGTCAGCATTAAAAAGGTTTTCATGAACCAGAATTTCAGAGGCTACCGCCGGTTTATCAGAACAGGGCATCCAGTAGTTTGGTTTTTCAGATATCCCCAGTAGAGTCGGCTCCGAAGTTGCTGTCACGTTTTGTGGTTTTGGGATCAATGGAAGGATGAGTCCTAACGTGGAAAAATTTTATTGACGGGATTTCTTCGTGCTAGAGAAGTGAGTGGTCCTAACGTGGATAATTTTTATTCCCCCGGGCTGATGAGAGGTGTTAGTCCCAACGTGGACAGGATCGATTTCTCAGAATTGATGGAAATGTGAAGTCCTACGTGGACATTTTCCTCAAGTTGACGACATGTGTTAGTCCTAACGTGGACAGATTCGAGTTCTCGGTATTGATTGAGTGTGGAGTCATAACGTTGACAAGGTTGATTACTCTTCGTGTTGGAGTCCTGACGTGGACCATTTATTCTCAGCAGTTATCTTTCTTCGTGTTGGTGAAAGCGGGTGTCCTGACGTGGGCAAATCAGACGGAGATGTGAGTTCTGACGTGGACAAAGTCTCATCTCCCCAGTGGGTCAAAAGGTGCATGAGGTCCTGACGTGGACAAGTTTTTATCCTCAGCGAGTCAAGGGGTGAGTCCTAACGTGGACAAATCAAGGCGAAAAGTGTTTCCTTACGTGGAAAGATTGAGTCCTTACGTGGACATATCAAGTCTGAGTCCTTACGTGGGCAGATTGAGTTTGTATTCCTTACGTGGAAGCACGGGGTTATTCCTTACGTGGAAAGTTTTAGTCCTGACGTGGACAGATTCATATCAAGATGAGATTCCTTACGTGGAAAAAAGATGTAGTCCCTTACGTGGGACAGATCAAAATTGTGTTTCCTTATGGGGAAAAGTTTTGTATTCCTTACGTGGAAGAAGAGATGGTGATTCCTTACGTGGAAGAAAAAAGTATTCCTAACGTGGAAGAATGTAAATTCCTAACGTGGAAAATTTAGTCCTGACGCGGGACATATCCAGGCGAAGTCTTAGTCCTAACGTGGATGGTGTTATTCCTAACGTGGAACGGTTATTTCCTAACGTGGATGGTGTTTATTCCTAACGTGGAACGGTTTATTCCTAGCGTGGATGGTGTTATTCCTAACGTGGAACGGTTTTATTCCTAACGTGGGATGGGTGTTATTCCTAACGTGGGAAACGGTTATTCCTAGCGTGGGTGGTGTTTATTCCCAACGTGGAAGAGTTTTATTCCTAACGTGGACGATTTATTTCTGACGAGAAGGCAGACGAGCCATCTCCAGCACGGTCGCGCAAGATCAGTGGGTTTGCCATAACAATCAGATGTAGTCGATGAATGTCGTTCCCCAAGCAGGAGCACAGTTTATTTTCTGCGGTTGGCAAATTTCTGGGTTTCTTAGTATTTCAACCGTCCTCGTACCGCGAATGTCTGAAGGCTCCGGGCTCTTCACCCAATCGGGTCCAAGTCGCTTGAATAGGGGCAGCTGTTTCACCCTAAAATTTTGCCCAACCTTATTCACTTGGTTTATGTTTCAATATCATTAGCATTTTGCATATAGAGGCATGTAACATAGGTTTACTCATCTGCATAGCATAAGCATAGCAAGTCAGCCAACAGGGAACCAAATCATTATTCTCATCTCTAGAGGGCCTATCAAGAGGTTATTATTCAAATTCAATCTCATTCAAGTCATCAGAAAGAATTGGGAAGCTATCAACTCAATGGATCAAGCAGTTCATTTATCTCCTAACTGAGTGTATCTGGGGATCAATAAGGGAAGTGTGAGCTGTGGGGCTGAGCATGGGGAGTATGTGGGACATCATGGGAGGACTTAGAAAGTCATTTGTAGAAGCATATAAGTCATTGGTATAGTCACAAGAGTTGTAGTTGAAGACAGTCAACTAGGGTTTTCATCTGGGTCAACCCTGGGTCAACTCTAGGGCAATTGACTGATTGAAAGGCAATTAAGGGCTATGAGAAGAGGAGTTTTCTAAATTAGGGTTTCTGTGTAAAATCCCCTAGTTTAGGACAAATTTCCAAGCAAGATAAGTCAAAATGCAAGCTTCAAATGGATCCTTGGCCAACATGGAACTTGTAGAGGATCTCAAGACCTTTAATTTGAGTGGTGGAAGACACTAAGGAGATTTATAGAACTCAAGTTATGATCCTTGCAAGTTACAGGTCATCTGAGGTATCTGAAATTTTGTCTGTGAAAGTGACTTGTCTTCCAAGCTACCTTTACCCCTCAAGGAGATTTCAAATGAATTTCTGGCCAACATAAGAGTTGTTCCTAATTGTCTTAGATTTCTAGAATGGTATAGTATGCCTTCATATGATTTGTGTAACTCTACTTATGGTCTTGGCAAGCAAAGGGTATTTTGGTCATCTGAGAATTACAGGTCATTTCAACCTATGCCCAAAACTCATACAAGGAGGCCTCAAATGAAAAAACTTACAACATCAAACTTGCTCCAAATGACATTTTGAGTCTAGAAAAGTGACCATGAGAGATTGGAAAGATTCATAGCACAAGGTTTCAAAATTGTTGGATTTAATGAATAAAAATGACCTAAAAAATGAGATTTTTCATATTTTGGCCAAATGAAGCAAAATTATAGGTCATTTTGAATGGAAAGATCATTTTGAGAACATTGGCTAAAGTGGAATTTTGAGGTTAGTTCAAATTTTAAGAGTTATTCATGGTTACTTGTAATGGAAGATACATAAACCAAATCCAAGGGAAATCATACAAGGGAAGTTTCTCCAAGTTTCTAGGAGGTTCTAAGGACATGTATATATTGATATGAGATGGTTCATGCCATGGTTGGTGATCTCATTCTCTCAAAAACACAAGTTTCATACCAATTTTCCATCTTTGCAAAATCAATCCAAACTCTTCCAAATTCCCATCAATCTTCACATTTTCTGATTGAATCTTCATCATCATCATCCAAGCATCATAATTCACATCAAGATTGGTGAAATTGGAGGAAGACTCGAGCTGTGCAAGTTCATCATTCAAGAAGCATAAATTTTGGAATTGAGAGATTCAAAGCTTTGGAGTCATATTTGTTGCATACAGAAGTAATCATCAAGTTCATTGATCAGTTTGCACTCACTTCAAGCCTTGGATCAAGAGGATTTAGTACCTGTTTTCATCAATTGCACCAGGTATGTTTCCTGCTCGAATTGCATGTTTTAGTTAGAGTTATTAGGTTTTGATAGTGTAGAATTGCTAAGATAGGATAGATGACTTAATTTGGTGAGTTTGGAGAGCTTTCATGAAGATTGGTTATGGAGTGCAAAATCTGGTTGGATTGATATCTCATGATTCAGTGCATGAAAATCTTGGTTTATTGGCTTGTGATAATCAGCATAAGTTGTAGATGAGTTTAGGACAAGATTTAGAGAGAATGGAGAGGTTTGATATCAGGTGTTCATGGTGGATCAGGACTGCTATCTCTATCGAATTGGTTGATTGAGTGGGTGTTAGGGAGAGTTATGATTATGGCTGTGTAGAGGAGAGTTTCTAGAGCATTTTTGCTCTTTGGATCGAGGGCATCCATGGAGAATTGAAAGAGAACAGAACAATGGAAGATGCTTGCATGGTTAGGGTTTTTCAGGATTAGGGTTTGGCTCAAGGTTGAAGACAACATGATGGCCACACGATCTAGACTTTGACCTTGACTTGGAGACTCATCGGACGGTCACGTTTTAAAACGAAATATGGAGGGAACCCTGGGTGCCAAACGCACCGTTTACTTAAGTTTGCTGATTGGGCTCAACATTGGATTGCTATACACACCCCACTCAGAGGCCCAATTCAATTTTGCACGTCAAAAGCTTGCTATTTGCACCGAGGATTTTTCCTTTTTTCTGGCATTTTTTCATTTGATTTTCTGAATGCGTTGGGCTTAGTGGAATTCATATTCGCACCCCTGCTCTGTGGCCCACCTGGAGATTATAACTGGAGCGCCTTGCTATTCTCACCCCCTCCCTCTATTTCTCTATATTTCATTTTTTAATTTCTTTTTATTTTCATGCAATTTATAAAAATCATAATAAATCATAAATTTCATATTTTTTAATGGTTCTTTCTGCATTCATTTCTCCAAGATGTCTAGAAAATTATAAAAAATAAAAATTTTATTTTATTTTTTATTTGATATTTTTCCCATATTTTCCAAACAAATGCATATTTTAGGTGTTTCATTTCATACATGATTTTGATAATTTTTGTTCTACTAGGTGCTTTAATATTTTTCACCCATTCTTTTTAGGTTGATTAATAGACATTGTCAACTTGTACATGCAATTTAGTTCATATTTTTAGGACTTGATTTTAGGGGTTTAGTTTAGAGGTGAATAACTTGAACAAAAATTAGGGTTTTAAATCAACTTAGGTGAGATAGTTTGATTCTTTTAGGAGATTTTCATTTATTTTTGGGTATGGACTATAGGGGTTATGGGTATAGGATAGATCCCCTTAGAAATCACTAGGATTCCCCTACTGCTACTAGTATATACTGCTATATTTGATTGATTGGTGTGGTGTGCCCTCTGGGGATTACTGATTTGTCTGTGTGGGTATTGGGATTGTCTGGGGATTGGGGGAGCTGAAGACTTGTGATGATGAAGCCATTGGAGACCCAGAGCTTGAAGACCAACTTCCAGAGTTGGAGAGGAGATTCCTGCTAGCAGCTGTTGAGGAGACTAGGGTTTAGGAGCTAGGCAGAGCTTTAGATTAGAAAGCTTGTTTCTCAAACATGGAATGCCTTGTCTGCATCCATCCTGTCTCTATGATTCAAAGTCTCTTTCAAATATCCACCTCCTTCCTTTGGAAGGATCAGTGAATGTATTTGAAAGATAGAACTTTTGAGAGAAACTGTCTGTTTAATGTTAACAGTTGATGAACCACCCTTGGTAGGTAATTGACTGTCTAACATTCATTCACTTCATCTTGTTGACTGATGTTCATCCTAGAGATTGAGACTGGAAGAAAAGCCATTGCAGATGGAAGACTGATAATGAAGACCTTGCTGGAAGGCTGTGGAGATAAAGATGGATGCTTGCTGAAGCTTGTAGCTGATTGGAGATGACTTGGAGATAGGTGTAGATGCAGAGCTGCTGTGGCTGTTTATTTTTGCTGTATTTCATTTCTGATGTATTGATTGGTTTTCTGGACTGTATTGTTTGCTGTTTATCCTGTTGGGTTGAAAGTGAAGCCTGTTCACTTTTGCCTATTGTTTTCCAGGTTCGAGGTTGAGTGGGACTCCCTTGCCTCGCTTGTATTGTTGCATCCATGCATTTTACCGCTTTACTGTATATATCTGATATTGTTTTTGTTTCCGTCTATTCCCTTAGGATCTCTGTTTCTCTCTGCGCAAGAGAGGAGCATGATAGACACTAGGTCTTAACCCATGCATGATAACATTAGGTTAGTTTGATTCCCTTCGCAGCCGTAGGTTAGAGTTCTATCTCTTCTTTCTCAAAACAAACAGAAAAACACTATAAAATTTCAAACACAATAAAAGACACTTCTTCCGTAAAAGAATGTGAACTCATCAAGACGTCATTTTTGTCCGCTTGGACTGTTAATCAGAAAAACCTTTTTCAGAAGGAATAAAATCAACCAAGACAGACTTGTGTCGTACGTGGCCCGAACTACGTTTGCTCTGATCTTTCATGCTGTATGAAAGTACGTAGGCATAGGATGCGATATCCTAGCGAGCAACCTTCCCCTCCTTTCCCGTAGGTAGGCGAACTACGTTGACTCTGATTTCTCGTTCCAGACGGGAATACGTGTAACACCCCCTTCTACACCCCAAATAAATGCATATAAAACAATTAAGCACATACAAATTATCAGAGTAAAAAGGTTTTATAATAAGGTATAAAAGAAGAATGCCACAATTTCACCAACGAAACTCTTTGACATTTTGCTCCATAAAATATGTAACAATTGCGTAGTTTTAGAATTCACATTTCAACATTCAATTTGAGCGGAAAATAACATCATTTGATCAGTTCCAAAATATTAATTCAAATGCACATAAGTCATCCAGATTAATGCATCATATCAGTTAGATTACAAAACCACATCAGCTGATACATCGCAATGTATCACAAAAGAATGACTATACTAGCCTAACTACCCGGTGTTACATATCAGAGCAGCCGACTCAAAAGAATGAAGACTAACTTCACAAAAGGACTCCAGCATCCTAATCTGCAATGCCTCATAGAGCATTATAAAACAGCAGAAGGGTGAGAAATATAACCATAATAATCAAAGCATAAGATTATATATATATATATAGGTAGTCATATAACACATATTCACATTTCTCACGATACTTCATTCTCTTAGTCATATATATTTACCACACATATATAGACAAACCTGGATATTCACAAAGCATTTCCACATTATGCATACACTTACAATTTCCACAATCTCATCATTCACACATAAGCATCTCTTCATGCATATGTCATATATCAATGTGACTCAATAACTCAATGCAACTCATGAAATGCGGGTACCGACTCTCGTTATCTTTTTTTCGGTTTTTACATTAAACCGGGTCCACTCTTCTAGACCGATAACCCGTTATCTTTTTCGGTTTTTACATTAAACCGGGTCCACTCTTCTAGACCGATAACCACAAAGGCCCGTCCTCTAAGCCTTCAAACCCACTCTTCTAGGTTTGGGATAAGCCACTAGTTTCCACGAAACTAACAGACATTGCCTCTTGACTAAATGATGCATGTACAATCAACCACGACAAATGCACTTAAGACCGACATCTTAATCTCATGCATTTACATAATTCATCTCTTCAAGAATTACACAATGATTGCACATACAGCATATATCACAACAATCAAGGTATTCACATCACAATACCAATCATACAATTACAAGTGATGCACACATATTCACAATGTTCTCATGCATACTCATCACATAATTGTATACACATCAAGCATTCACAAGTCCATTAAATAATACACACATAATCACCCATTATGTTCACATGTATTTATACTTGATGCAATTAACATTCAAATCACAATTCTAGGATTCACGCCCGTAGGCTACCCACAACACACATCATCACAATAGATCATATCTATATCATATCATAGAGGTATTGACCTCTGAGAGGCAACCAAACCATCTCCACATGAACAACACAGCAAAGGAAGAATGCTGTCACATTCGCCTCCATTCGCCTGGCGAACCCTCGCAGCGAACCTTCGCCTGGCCTTCGCCTGGCGAACTCTCTCAGCGAACACCCGCTAGGCTTCGCCTGGAGAGACTTCCCAGCGAGCCCAAGTCAGTAGCTACTGACTTCATTCGCCACCATTCGCCAGCACCTTCGCTGGGCGAACCCTCGCTACTCAACTTCGCCTGGCGAACCCACCAGCGAAGTCCACTGGGACTTAAATATAATTATTCGCCAACATTCGCTAGGCTTCGCCTGGCGAAGCTTCGCCTTCGCTCGCCTGGCGAGAGCCAGCGAACCTGCGCAGAACAGAACCCTATTCTGTTCCACCTCCACCATCCACCATCATCCAACTTCTCACACAACAAAATCAGTACAAACAGCATCAACACATGTTACCCAACTATTCTACGGCATTATTGCTCAGTTTCAACCGATTAAATCATCAATCTACCGATTATTCCAACTTTTGCCCTAATTGGAAAGTGATGAAAACTCTACCAAAACCCCAACCCAACATACATAACATCATACAATGATCAAATAGAAACATTTCTCACCCTTACCTCGATTAATCGGAGCTTTGATGTTGGTTCTTGATGATTTCCACTTTTCCTCTTCTTCTCTTCTCTTTCTCTCCTTTCTTCTTCTTTCCTCTTTCTTTCCAAATGTTTTCTATCTTTCTTTTCTTTTCTTTCTCTCTTATATACTTCCTTCATTTTCCTTCCTCTCCAATTCCTTCTTAATTCTCTATTAATCCCAATTAATAAAAATTAATTTCCAACATTGATAAAATCCCACTAAATAAATTAATTACTACAATTAATTATTTAATGAAATTTGGGCTGTTACAACTCTCCCCCACTTTAGGAATTTTCGTCCTCGAAAATGTTACCTGATTCAAACAGTTCTGGATAAGACTCCTTCATCCGACTCTCAAGCTCCCAAGTAACATTTCCACCAGCCGGTCCTCCCCAAGCGACCTTTACTAAAGCAATCTCTTTACCTCGAAGCTGCTTCAATTTCTGATCTTCAATCCGCATAGGTGATGCCTCAACAGTCAGGTTATCTTTCACCTGCACATCATCTATTTGGACTACATGAGACGGATCCGCAATGTATTTCCTCAACTGAGATACATGGAATACGTCATGAAGATTAGCAAGCGACGGTGGTAAAGCCACACGATAGGCCACTTCTCCTATCCTTTGCAAAATCTGATAAGGACCAATGAAACGCGGCGACAACTTGCGCGACTTCAGTGCCCTACCAACACCTGTCATCGGAGTGACTCGAAGAAATACATGATCTCCCTCTTGAAATTCAAGTGTCTTCCTCCTCTTGTCATAATAACTCTTCTGACGACTCTGAGTAATTCTCATCTTCTCTTGAATCATCTTGATCTTATCAGTAGTCTGTTGGACTAACTCGGGTCCAACAACAGAACTTTCTCCGGACTCGAACCAACACAATGGTGTCCTACACCTCCTACCATACAACGCCTCAAATGGTGCCATACCAATACTCGAATGGAAACTGTTGTTGTAGGTAAATTCAATCAAAGGCAAGTAGCTATCCCAAGCTCCTCCTTTTTCCAATACACAAGCTCTCAAAAGATCTTCAAGCGACTGAATCGTCCTCTCCGTCTGACCATCAGTCTGAGGATGATACGCTGAACTCAAACGCAACTTAGTATCCAAAGCACTCTGCAGGCTCTCCCAAAATCTCGAAGTAAACCGCGGATCTCCATCCGAAACAATACTCAGCGGAATACCATGCAGGCACACAATCCTTTCAATATACAACTTAGCCAACTTCTCCAAAGGGTAATCCATACGCATAGGAATAAAGTAAGCAGATTTAGTCAACCTATCCACGATAACCCAAACAGCCTCAAAATTACTCGGCGTCCTCGGCAAACCCGATACAAAATCCATGGAGATACTATCCCATTTCCACTCAGGAATAAACAACGGCTTCATCAAACCCGATGGCTTCTGATGCTCAATCTTCGACTTCTGGCAAGTCAAACAAGAATACACAAATTCCGCAATATCCTTCTTCATACTAGGCCACCAAAATACTTTCCTCAAATCCTGATACATCTTAGTAGCACCCGGATGAATACTCAATCCGCTACGATGTCCTTCCTCAAGGATGCTCTTCTTAAGCTCAACCATGTTCGGAACACAAACTCGATCCCGACATCTCATAATACCATTCTCATCAATCCGAAAATCACCACCTTGGCCTTGGTTGATTAAAGTCAACCGATCAACTAAGCTCAAATCCGATTTCTGTCCTTCTCGAATTTCGTCCAAAATACCACTCGTAAGCTTTAACATACCCAACTTAAATCCAAAAGAAGTTCTCTCACATACCAAACTCAAATCTCGAAATTGCTCAACCAATTCTAACTCTTTCACCATCAATGCCGACATATGCAATGATTTCCGACTCAATGCATCCGCTACTACATTCGCTTTACCCGGATGGTAATTCAAGCCAAAATCATAATCCTTCAAAAGTTCAAGCCATCTTCTTTGTCTCGCATTCAATTCCTTTTGATCAAAAAGATATCTCAAACTCTTGTGGTCACTAAACACTTCAAACCTCGCACCAAACAAATAATGCCTCCAAAGCTTCAACACGAACACAACGGCGGCCAACTCTAAGTCATGCGTCGGATAATTCTTCTCATGCACTTTGAGTTGCCTCGAAGCATAAGCCACAACTTGGTTATTCTGCATCAACACACCTCCTAAAACCATCAAAGAAGCATCACAATACACAACGAATGGTTCTTCTGGATTTGGCAGAATCAAAACAGGAGCTGTCGTCAACCTTCGCTTAAGTTCTTGAAAACTCGCTTCACACTTGGCGTCCCAAACAAAGGCTTGACCTTTCCTAGTCAACTGCGTCAACGGCAACGATAACTTAGCAAATCCTTCAATAAACTTCCGATAATAACCGGCTAAACCAAGAAAACTTCTGATCTCAAAAACTGACTTCGGAGTCTCCCATTGCGACACCGCTTCAACCTTCGACGGATCAACCGCAACACCACTACTAGAAATCACATGACCAAGGAAACTAACTTCCTTCAACCAAAATTCACACTTAGAAAGCTTCGCGAACAACTGCTTCTCTCTCAGCACAGATAACACAATCTTCAGATGCTCGGCATGCTCTCCTTCGCTCTTCGAATAAACCAAGATGTCGTCGATAAACACCACCACAAACTTATCCAAATAAGGATGGAAAATCCTATTCATGTACTCCATAAATACACCCGGTGCATTAGTCACACCAAATGGCATCACGGAATACTCATAGTGTCCATACCTCGTTCGGAAGGTCGTCCTCTGAATATCCTCAGCTTTCACACGGATCTGATGATACCCAGATCTCAAATCAATCTTGCTGAACACGCTTGCACCAACCAACTGATCCATCAGATCATCAATCCTTGGAAGTGGATACTTATTCTTAATAGTCACCTTGTTCAACTGTCTGTAATCCACACAGAGCCTCATAGAACCCTCTTTCTTCTTAACCAATAACACCGGTGCACCCCACGGTGACACGCTCGGACGAATAAACCTATTTTCAAGCAAATCCTCAAGTTGACTCTTCAACTCTTTTAACACTGAGGCCGACATACGATATGGAGCCATCGATATCGGACTAGTTCCAGGAATCAAATCTATCGAAAACTCCACTTCTCGCTCCGGCGGTAAATCCTTTATCTCATCAGGGAATACTTCCGGAAAATCTCTAACAATGGGCAAACCATCAATCCCTTCACTCTCACCAGTCCTCAAAGTTGCCATAAGCATAAATACCTTAGCCCCATCTTGCACCGATTCTTTCACTTGTTTCCTCATCATAAACAATTCCCTTTCAACATCCGAGTCGGGAAAAATAATCGTTTTGTCAAAACAGTTAATATACACACGATTGAATTTTAACCAATTCATTCCAAGAATGACATCCAGTTGATCCAAATGAAGACACACTAAATCAATCCCAAAATCTCTACCGAAAATACTCAACGGGCAATTCAAGCAAACATACGGTGTAGTTACCGAACCCATAGCAGGAGTATCAATAACCATACCGCCACCAATCACAGACAACTCAAGATTTAACCTTCTAACACAATCCAAAGAAATAAAAGAATGCGTAGCTCCGGTATCAATTATAGCGATCAAAGGTGTACCATGAATGAAGCACGTACCTCGGATCAATCGATCGTCGCTAGCAGTCTCAGATCCAGATAGAGCGAACACTTTCCCGCTCCCTTGATTCTTCTTCGGCTTATCGCACTTGGTACTGATGTGCCCTCGCTCACCACAGTTATAGCAAGTAACACCCGCACCGCTTCTACACTCTAGAGCCTTGTGGCCTGGCTTGCCACACTTAAAACACTTCAGATCAACACTTTTGCACTCCGGAGCACGATGCCCCGCTTCACCACAATTGTAACACCTAACCGGGGTAGAAACTCCCCCACTTGGCCTCTTGCCAAAACCAACCTTTTGTTTCCCCTTATCAGCAGGAGTCACGTAAGGTTTTCCTCTGAATTGTCCCTTTCCTTTCTTGTCACTTAGACTCTGGTAGTGGCTGGACCTAGCCCTACTGTCTTCGTCATAAATTCTGCTCTTGTTAACCAACTCAGAAAACCGTCTGATTTCCTGATATCCAATAGCTTGTCTAATCTCGGGTCTCAAACCGTTTACAAACTTGAGGCACTTAGACCTCTCAGCATTACCAGTATTATAGTGAGGACAAAATTTGATCAACTCCTCAAATTTCGCCGCATACTCAGCAACCGTCGAATTACCTTGCTTCAACTCAAGAAATTCGATCTCTTTCTTCCCCCGCACATCCTCTGGAAAATACTTCTCCAGAAAGGTTTCTCTAAACAAATCCCAAGTAATCACAATATCATCTTCCTCAAATCTTTGGCGAGTATTACCCCACCAATCTTCAGCTTCTTCTTCGAGCATATGAGTCCCAAACTGCACCTTCTGTGCATCCGAGCAATTCATAACTCGAAAAATCTTTTCCACGGCTTTCAACCAAATTTGTGCCTTGTCCGGTTCATGAGTTCCCTTGAAGACCGGTGGGTTATTCTTTTGGAATTTCCCCAAAGCACGGAATCCATCATCAGCATGATTCCTCTCATTCACATTGGCCGGAGGATTCTGCCCAATTGCCCCCGCCAATCTCGTCAATGCCTCCGCAATCGCTTCGTCGTTCCTTCCTGCAACCATCTTACTAATTCCAGCAACAGAACCACGTAAGAACAACCAATATTGATAATGCAACACACGCATATCAATAACACACAGGGAAAAACACTCTAACAACTTGGCCGGACGGACCGACCTGCTCTGATACCACTATTGTAACACCCCCTTCTACACCCCAAATAAATGCATATAAAACAATTAAGCACATACAAATTATCAGAGTAAAAAGGTTTTATAATAAGGTATAAAAGAAGAATGCCACAATTTCACCAACGAAACTCTTTGACATTTTGCTCCATAAAATATGTAACAATTGCGTAGTTTTAGAATTCACATTTCAACATTCAATTTGAGCGGAAAATAACATCATTTGATCAGTTCCAAAATATTAATTCAAATGCACATAAGTCATCCAGATTAATGCATCATATCAGTTAGATTACAAAACCACATCAGCTGATACATCGCAATGTATCACAAAAGAATGACTATACTAGCCTAACTACCCGGTGTTACATATCAGAGCAGCCGACTCAAAAGAATGAAGACTAACTTCACAAAAGGACTCCAGCATCCTAATCTGCAATGCCTCATAGAGCATTATAAAACAGCAGAAGGGTGAGAAATATAACCATAATAATCAAAGCATAAGATTATATATATATATATATATATATATATATATATATATATATATATATATATATATATATATATATATATATATATATATATATATATATATATATATATATATATAGGTAGTCATATAACACATATTCACATTTCTCACCATACTTCATTCTCTTAGTCATATATATTTACCACACATATATAGACAAACCTGGATATTCACAAAGCATTTCCACATTATGCATACACTTACAATTTCCACAATCTCATCATTCACACATAAGCATCTCTTCATGCATATGTCATATATCAATGTGACTCAATAACTCAATGCAACTCATGAAATGCGGGTACCGACTCTCGTTATCTTTTTTTCGGTTTTTACATTAAACCGGGTCCACTCTTCTAGACCGATAACCCGTTATCTTTTTCGGTTTTTACATTAAACCGGGTCCACTCTTCTAGACCGATAACCACAAAGGCCCGTCCTCTAAGCCTTCAAACCCACTCTTCTAGGTTTGGGACAAGCCACTAGTTTCCACGAAACTAACAGACATTGCCTCTTGACTAAATGATGCATGTACAATCAACCACGACAAATGCACTTAAGACCGACATCTTAATCTCATGCATTTACATAATTCATCTCTTCAAGAATTACACAATGATTGCACATACAGCATATATCACAACAATCAAGGTATTCACATCACAATACCAATCATACAATTACAAGTGATGCACACATATTCACAATGTTCTCATGCATACTCATCACATAATTGTATACACATCAAGCATTCACAAGTCCATTAAATAATACACACATAATCACCCATTATGTTCACATGTATTTATACTTGATGCAATTAACATTCAAATCACAATTCTAGGATTCACGCCCGTAGGCTACCCACAACACACATCATCACAATAGATCATATCTATATCATATCATAGAGGTATTGACCTCTGAGAGGCAACCAAACCATCTCCACATGAACAACACAGCAAAGGAAGAATGCTGTCACATTCGCCTCCATTCGCCTGGCGAACCTTCGCCTGGCCTTCGCCTGGCGAACTCTCTCAGCGAACACCCGCTAGGCTTCGCCTGGCGAGACTTCCCAGCGAGCCCAAGTCAGTAGCTACTGACTTCATTCGCCACCATTCGCCAGCACCTTCGCTGGGCGAACCCTCGCTACTCAACTTCGCCTGGCGAACCCACCAGCGAAGTCCACTGGGACTTAAATATAATTATTCGCCAACATTCGCTAGGCTTCGCCTGGCGAAGCTTCGCCTTCGCTCGCCTGGCGAGAGCCAGCGAACCTGCGCAGAACAGAACCCTATTCTGTTCCACCTCCACCATCCACCATCATCCAACTTCTCACACAACAAAATCAGTACAAATAGCATCAACACATGTTACCCAACTATTCTACGGCATTATTGCTCAGTTTCAACCGATTAAATCATCAATCTACCGATTATTCCAACTTTTGCCCTAATTGGAAAGTGATGAAAACTCTACCAAAACCCCAACCCAACATACATAACATCATACAATGATCAAATAGAAACATTTCTCACCCTTACCTCGATTAATCGGAGCTTTGATGTTGGTTCTTGATGATTTCCACTTTTCCTCTTCTTCTCTTCTCTTTCTCTCCTTTCTTCTTCTTTCCTCTTTCTTTCCAAATGTTTTCTATCTTTCTTTTCTTTTCTTTCTCTCTTATATACTTCCTTCATTTTCCTTCCTCTCCAATTCCTTCTTAATTCTCTATTAATCCCAATTAATAAAAATTAATTTCCAACATTGATAAAATCCCACTAAATAAATTAATTACTACAATTAATTATTTAATGAAATTTGGGCTGTTACAATACGCAGGCATAAAGTGCGATACTTTGCCGAGTCATTTTATTTTCATTTTCTTTTCTTTTTAACCCCTTGACCTGTAGAGTAGATAGAATAACAATCCATATCCGAAAACAAGCGTGGATCCCGTCGAGTACGACGGACGTGAGGGGTGCTAATACCTTCCCCTTGCGTAACCGACTCCCGAATCCAGGTTTTGGTTGCGACGACCATACCTTTCCCATGTTGTGCGAGGTTTACTCTGAGCGTTTCCTTTCCCTCCCGTGGGATAAATAACGCACGGTGGCGACTCTTCTGTTCAGCCGGCGCCGATTTTCGCAGTAGCGACAAACATCAATATCGATAGTGTAACACACACACATATCAATATACACTGAGAACAACACACTAACAACTTGGCCGGACAGACCGACCTGCTCTGATACCACTTAATGTAACACCCCCTTCTATACTCCCAAATCAACAATATATATATATATATATATATATATATATATATATATATATATATATATATATATATATATATATATATATATATATATATATATATATATATATATATATATATATATATATATATATATATATATATATATATATATATATATATATATATATATATATATATATATATATATATATATATATATATATATATATATATATATATATATATATATATATATATATATATATATAGGCACATATAAAATTTATCAGAGTATGCTTTAAAGTACAGTATAAAAGAAGTATGTCACATTATCACCAATAAAACATTCAACGCCTGCTCTATACAAATATGCAACCGTGGGATAGTTTTCAAAATAGAGGAACTTGGTCCTTACACCCACGTCTCGATATTTAAACTTAAAGTGGAAGATTAAAACATTTAAATTGCTTCAAAATATTTAATCACATAAATACATGTTATCCAGTTGGTTCATCAATCATTCATGTTATAAAACATTATCAACTGATACATCACAAATGTATCACAAAAGAATGTTACACAAGCCTAACTACCCAGTGTTACATAATCAAAGCAGCCCGACTCAAAAGAATGAAGCTATACTTCACAAAAGAAACCTCCAGCAACCTAATCTGCAATGCCTCATAGAGCATCATAAAATAGCAGAAGGGTGAGAAATATTACCATAATAATCAATGCATAAGATTATATATATAAACAAGTAACAATTACATATAATCCACATTTCTCACCACACTTCATTTCATAGTCATATTTATCACAGCATAAATATAAACGAATATGAACAAGCATCACGCATATCCCTTCATGCATATTTCACAATTATCCAAACACATCACATTTACAAGCACACTTCATATATTAATGACTTTTATGCTATGTGACTCCAAAACAACTCAATGCAACTCAATGCAATGTGGTACCAACACTTGTTATCATTTTTCGGTTTTTACATTAAACCGGGTCCACTCTTCTAGACCGATAACCAACAAAAGTCCGTCCTCTAAGCTTTCAAACCCACTCTTCTAGGCTTGGGACAAGTCACTAGTCTCCACGAAACTAGCAAACATTGCCTCTTGACTAAATGATGTATATGCAATCAACAATCAAATGCACTTAAGACCGACATCTTAATCTCATGCATTCAAATAATTCATCTCTTCAAGAATTACGTCATGATTGCACACACAACATATTTCACAACAAGTCAAGGTATTCACACAATTAATACCAATAACATATTCACAAGCTATGCACACATATCCACAATGTTCTCATGCACATTTATCATACAATTCACGCACAACATTATGTGTTCACGATTTATCAGACAATGCACACATAACCTCTATTATGTTCTCATGCATTTCCAATCAATACAAATAATATACACATCTCAAAACCTAGGATTCACGCCCGAAGGCTACCCACAGCATATCACAATAGTACATAAACTATGCGATTAAACAAGCAATAAACCATAGTCGAACCACACAATCAACCTATGGATGAATCTCAAACAAAACAAAAACCTGTCATACTCGCTACTCCTTCGCTAAGCGAACTCCTAGCGAGTATTCTCTACTTGTTCGCCTAGTGAACGTGCTAGCGAACCTCAACAGAAGCTACTGACTTCATTCGCTACCTGCTTGCTATAGCGAGCTTCTCAGCGAACCATTCGCTACACATTCACTACCAGCGAACACACCAAAAATCCATTATGTCCAAGTCTGGGACCATTCGCTACTTGTTCGCTGAGCGAGCTCCTAGCGAGTGTTCGCGACCTGCTCGCTTAGCGAGCTGCTAGCGAGTGTCTGCGTATTCCGTTTTTCACTTACTGTTATCCAACTCAACTAACTCCACAAACTCCAATCTCACCAATCCAATTCCAATACTCTTAGTCTAACATTTCTAGACTATTCTACATCATCTATTTCATATTCTAACCGATTAAATGGAGTTCTACCGATTAAATCCAACTTTGCCCTAAAGTGGAAAAAATGGTGGAAAACATCCAAAAACCCAACCCAAGCATACATAATCACACACATTGATCAAATAATACTGTTTCTCACCCTTACCTTGATTGGATTGAAGCTTGAGTTTGATTCTTGATGATTCTTCCAAGATTCCTCTTCCCTTCTCTCTTTCTTCTTCTTTCTCTTTTCTTTCCACAATGTTTTCTATTCTTTTTCCTTTCTTTCTCACATCCTTATGTATATCTCTTATTTTCTTTCCATTCTATTTCCCTCTTCAATTATCTACCAATTAATTCCAAATCATTAAAACTAATTCCAATAAACCAATTAATTAACATAATTAATTAATTAATGAAATTTGGGCTGTTACACCCTGCCCCAGGTTAAGATTGAGGGTTTTTCATTTTCATAAAGAAACTCCTACAACTAGGCTCAAAGGGGTTGACAAGGGATTAACATCCTTATATCTCCGATGTTTATGAATTTGAAACAATGCCTGTATATCATCAGCAGGTGTTTATTCAAAAGCATACCATTGGAAGTTCTATGTCTTTCAATTTCGTCATCCTCCCTCAAGGAATTCCGCTTAAACAAGCGTTAGACAATCATAAAAAGCATTGAGTGAACACAAATGAATTTAATCAAAACATGCATATTCATTTCATTATCAATCGAAAACAAACACGTCTTACAAATGAAATTTGCAAATAAGTTTGCACTTAAACAGAAAAAAAACTACAAATGCAAAGAAATAACATGATAAAAAGATTGCCAGCTTTGGGGAATTGGGATTTTATTCTTGACTTGCTCTTGAACCAGCCATCTTCAGAATTGCTCATCGAAATCCATCTGATAATCTTCTGAACATCTGCTCTCAGTAAATCCCTCCATAACATTAGCTGCCTAACCCACATGACTGGACGAAGGGAGATCATTGATTTGGACACCTTGAGGCGTGACTGAGAACACGTTGGAGTCAAGTAGAGTCTGAATCTTACTTCTGAGCACCTTACAGTCTTCGGTTGAATGCCCCTGTGCCCCAACATGGTACTCACAGCGGGCATTGACATCAAAATCTGACGGATATGGAGGAGTCTCTGGATCAATCTTCTTTGGCACTATCAATCCACTTCTGATTAAGTCTGGAAATATCTTACTGTATGACAACAGAAGCTGAGTGAAATGTCTCTCTGGCTTCCTCGGTCTTCGTCGAGCGTGCTGACGTGGCTGATAACGGTATGAATGTTGACTCTGTAGGGAAGCAGATATCTGATACGCAGACCTAATAGGTCGCTGACTCTGAATATTCAAAGCGTCTGAAAACTGAATCTGAGGTAATGGGGATTCCGGGATAGCATTACTTTCTTTCTCCCATTCCTCTTTAGAGCTGACAACTGATTCACTTTCATAAACTGAGGTATCTGAGATGTCTCGAATCCTTCCACTTTTAATTCCGCTCTCAATACGTTCTCCCGCTTTCACGAAGTTAGAAAAGTTCACTACCTTACTACCAATCATCTTATCAAAGTATGGACCTTGCAAGGTATCCACGAACAGGTCACCCAATTCTCTGTCCAGAAGTGGTGGTTGAACACAAGCAACTAACTCTCTCCATCTTTGCACGTATGCTCTGAAAGATTCATTGTCTGCCTGAGATAATTCCTGCAACTGCATGCGGCTGGGAGTCATGTCGAGATTGTAATTGTACTGCTTCACAAAGGCATTAGCTAAATCTGACCATGAACGAAAGCAACCACTATCCAACTGCATGTACCAAATCAACGATGCCCCACTTAGACTGTCTTGGAAACAGTGAATCATAAGCTTGTCATTATGGACATATGAGGTCATTCTCCTGCAAAACATCACCAAATGCTGCTTCGGACAACTATCCCCTTTGTACT
This sequence comes from Lathyrus sativus, assembly GCA_963859935.3. Lineage (NCBI taxonomy): Eukaryota > Viridiplantae > Streptophyta > Magnoliopsida > Fabales > Fabaceae > Lathyrus > Lathyrus sativus. The sequence goes on from OZ012739.1 coordinate 673,634,003, forward strand.
TCTCAATATTTGGCGTCTTGAACTTCGGAGGCAACACAAGGCATGGCACCAAACACATGCTCGAAGCATTCAGATTAAGAGTACCCTTATTCATCAGGGTAGCAAGCTTTTCTTCCAACAGTTGAAATCTTCTCATAAACTCAATAGTCCTTGGGTCTTTAGCATTAACCTTTGGAACACCCCTTGGAGAATCTGGCCCAGAGAATGTAAAACTCTGATAATCTGTGTCATAAAGAGAAGATGAATCCATATCTCTGACAATAGTATGCTCTCCAACAGGAAACTGCGCAGGCTGAGCTTGAGCAACATTATTGATCGGGGTCCTCTGAACATTGGCTTCTCCTCTCGGCATAGCTGTAATGGCTTCCATGAGCGGACCCAACTGATTCTTCATCATCTCAAACTCTGCCCTTGTAACAACCAAATTCTGCTCTCCTGAGTCCATGATCCTTCCAAAAGCTAATTCAAGTCTGGTACGAATGTCGGGAAATCAACTGCGGGATGGACAAAAGACGGGTAAGCTCTCTGTTCCGGCCAAGGATGGACATGCAAACATGAGATGCATATGAAATGCAATGCAAATGCTGATGCAACAAACAGAGGATCAAAGATCCCACAAAGCACTGAACAACTGTTGCGCTGCCGACTGGACAAGTTCAAAAGTCCGCTCTGAAGAGAAAACCAAAATATCGGGTAGGTTAGAGGTCAAGCTTCCTGCCTAACCCAATCCCTCTCACAGGTATGGACCTACCCTGATAAGGTTCGGTATCCTATGCGGTCGTCAGCGTCACAGACTTTTGAGAAGCGATGATACGTTCACCATTTTCGATTTGGCATCATTATCTCACGAAGCGGCCTCACTTAGCTGACTCCCAAGTGATCGGTCCCCAGAGTCGACAATCCTCAGATCCAAAATTCCTTCGACCCCAAAGGGCCAGAAAGAAAATTGTTAAAGAGAATCTCATTTGAGCGTGAATTTCATGGCTAGCTGGTGCATGCAAAGCATACAGGCTCACCACTAATCTCCATTTCTAATGCTAAATCTATACTCAAGCTTGGGTCTGGCTTATCTCTCAATGGAACAATCACCCAACAACACAACAACAACAGATAAAAATACAGTGCGGAAAATGTAAATACATCAAAATACAAAATACAACACACAAAAATATACAGACCCAAAGACAAGCAAACAAACGCTAGGATTGACTCGCATAGGGGATATTCCTGTCCCCAGCAGAGTCTCCAGTTGTCGCTACTGCGAAAATCGAGGCCAGCAATGACAGAAGACTCGCCATCGTGCGTTATTTATCCCAAGAGAGGGAAAGGAAACGCTCAGAGAAAACCTAATGGAAAGAGGGATAAGATCGGCCATCGCAACCAAATCTCGGGTTCGGGAGTCAGTTACGCAAGGGGAAGGTATTAGCACCCCTCACGTCCGTCGTACTCGACGGGATCCACGCTTGTTGTCTAGTCTATGGATGAAAAATAAACCATCTACGGCTGCTAAAGCTAAAACGAGAAGAACTGAAAAGAACGGAAAGAACTGACTCGATATGACATCACCATCCTATGCCTACGTATTCCCTTGTGCAATGGGAAAGTCAGAGTCAACGTAGTTCGGGAAACTACGGGGGGGATTGCTCGCCAAGACGTCGCGTCTTGTGCCTACGTATTCTCGTCTGGTACGAGAAATCAGAGCAAAACGTAGTTCAGGCTAACTACGGGTAAGCGGGGTGTTCTCGATCATACAAGGGTGAGAGAAAGGATTGACGATACTAGCGTACACATTCTAGCAGTTAGGTGTATGCTGCTCGACCATTGGAGACTTAGGCGTTACCTATTTGCGGTAGAACAGACGTAGTATGTCGGGGTTTAAAGGTATGGGAACCTACGGGTTCTAGAAATACGGTCTGGTCTCAATTGCGCTAGGGCAAGAGAAAGGGAAAGAATTAGTCGTCATCGGGGAAGTCTCGATCGCACGGCAGCGAGAGAACATAGAAGTTAGTTGTTAATATGCTCGCTAGGATATTGCATCCTATGCCTACGTACTCTCAACAGGTATGAGAGATCAGAGCAGCCGTAGTTCCACTAACTACGGAAAACGGTCTCGATCGCACGGAAGCGAGAGAAAAGAGAGCCTCGATTACACGGAGGCAAGAGGGGGGATCTCAATCGCCAGGATGCGAGAGAAAGGAGTTTCGATCGCACGGAGGCGAGGGAAAAGAGGAAGCAGGCTTAACACACCTAAACGGGAAGGAACTCGAGACACACACGCAAGAACCTAAGGCGTAGGAGCGAATGCGTCGCATATCACCCAAAGGGTGCTATACTAAACACTCTAAGCCATTAAGGGGAAACCCCTCAATCACCATTTCCTACGTATCTATGACTTAAAACTCACAACGCTCGGCGGTTGATTAAAAGACTTGAATTAGATAGATGTTACCGAACAGAGTGGTTCTGTTGACCCTTGACATTGTGCGCAAGCTCCATTCCAATCTTCTCCTATTTGGGTCCTTGATAATGCTTTGAATCGGAACCAATGTGACGTTGGACCGTCATAACTCGACTTAGAAGGAATTCAAGCTATAGGAGGTCGCGTATTAATGTCCGTGTCAAAGACCAGATAGAGAAATGATATTGAGAATCATCCTCCAATTGAATCATGTCACACGGACCAAAAACAGTGGTATCTCGTCTTACAAGACTTCATCGATCACCAAAAGTCAAAATAAAGCCGAAAGATGAAAAGAAACGAGGAGCGAAAAAAGTGGTCTCGGATCCTACATTATTCATCAATAATTTGACTGGTAATGAATTACGGAAATGTCGTCATCGAACCAAAAGGCAAAAAAAATGGATCAAAATGTCCAATAATAAAAGAGAAATAAAATTATTCTAAAAATAAAGTGAATATTCTAAACTCTAAAACTTCTAAAAAAAATATAATATAAAATAATATAAACTCTAATAGAAAATAAATCTAAAATTCTAAAAAAAATTAATAAAAACTCTAGTATCAATCTAAATAGAATAAATAATATATAACATATAATAATAACATATCTACATAATTTGAAACTAAATTAACAAAACAATTTACAAATTTAAGCATTATTTTACAAAATATATTAACAACAGTATTGACCATATCAATTCTAATAAAGATATTAACAATAAAATTTAATGTAAAAATTAATAAATAAACAAATAAATAAATAAAGAAATCGAGAGTGCTCATTGGAGCACTTTTGCTCTTATTCAATAGCTATATCACGTTTAAAAAAAAATGTATGAAAATGAGATTCCAGAAAATTCTCAACAATTAAAATAAGAACAATAAATTTAAAATAAAATACCAATTAAAACAAAATCAAACAAAAAGGGTTCTCTCTCTCTGTCTCACGCTTTCTCTCTCGACTCTCACTCGACGTCTCTCACTCTCGATCTCACTCTCCCTGTTTACTTATTCCCATCGTCTCTCACTCTGTTTCTCGATTCTGAAATCCTCAAAATCTCTCCAACACCTTCTTCTCATCTATCCTGTTTCTGTTTTGGATGATTTTGGATTATTGATTTAAGGAGGATTTGGGGTTTCGGGTAAGAACAAGGTTATTTGGTAGAAAGGATTTTATGCGTTGTTGGAGGTTGAAACGGATGGGTTCGATTGCTGGCTGTTTGAAATAGGTTGGAGATTTGGGATTTTTGGGATTTTGAGGTTGTGGTTGAAGAACGGTGTATGGTTTTGTTACAGTTTGTGAAGGTTTCTGGAGAGGGGTTTGTTGACGTTTAGGAATTTGAATGGTTTGTTCTGAAGGAGAAAGGTTGGTGTTGATGGTGGATTCGTTTTGTCTGGGAATTTTGTGAAGGAAGAAGCAGTTACGTCTGGTTTGTGATTGGCGACGGTTTGAGTTGTTTTGAAGTTCCACGGTAGTTGTTGTGAGGTTTGTTTCAATGGAGTTCTGATGAAGATGAAGGATATGAAGAGTTTCAGAAGTTGTTTGAGGTTGATGGTAAATCCGAAAAAAAGAGTTGAAGATGGATGAGTGATTTTTCTGTGGAGATTGGATTGAAGGAGATGAGTTATGATGAGTGGTTTTGGTTGAATAGAGGTTTTAATCTGTTTGAGTGAAGGAGTTGGATGTTAATGAAAGTGGTGTTCAAATGGTGATGATATTGTGAATATGAAAGAAAGGAGTTTGAGTGACTTGAGGATGTGTTTGGAGAAATTATGTGGGTTCTGTTGTTGCTGTTGGTTTGTCTCTTTTTCACATATGTTGTCCGGCGTGGCGTGGTTTTTGCTTTTCGCAGATAAAGGTGTGTCGCGGGTACTTGAAGAAAGGTAAAAAATATCATCATTGTTGTGGCTTGTCCGTATTGTTGCAGGTTTTCTGTGTGGAGGAGTGGGGTTACTCATTCTGCAGGTCGTACATGGTTTGTACGGTTTGTGGTGGCCAGTTTTATGTGTCATGTAGAGCAAGAATTGTGGTTGTGAGGTTTTTTGATTTGCAGGTTTTAAAGTAGGGTAAAGTGTTGTAGCTAAGGTAGTAGGCTGTAACACATAATGGAGATGTGCATTTCCTTTGAAGCTTCTTTTGCTGGCATGGGAAAGCAAATGTTGGACTAATAAACAAATTAATCTAAATAAATATATACAACTAATTAACTCTAAATTAAAATACTTAATTAATTTGAACTAAACAAAAATCTGAATAATAAAAACAAATTAAAGTCCTAATTAAACTGATAATAACATGATCTTAATTAACTAAAACTGAATATATTGATAATTAAAATAAAGCTAATCTAAATAAAAGAAAATAAATTAGATAATAATAATAATAATAATTGAAAATAATTACTCCTAAACTATTTACAAGTTAAAACAAAATAATAAAAACTGAAAAAACACAAAAGGGCTGGGTTGGTTTCAAACCCCAATCCTTTACCATAAAACTTATAAGTCCATCCGATGTGGCGGGAATACGTCAAATAACAAAATTGCACGAACAAATACATATTGCATAAACAATAAAATTAAGGAAAAAAAACGCAACATAAAAAGGGTTGTGATGGGATTCGAACCCCAGTCCTTTACCATAACACTCATAAGTCCATCCGCTAGGGCAGAAATACTTCTAATAACAAAGTTGCACCATCCGCTGGGGTAGGAATACTTCCAAAAACAAAGTTGCTCAAATAACTATATATTACATGTGAAAGGAGTGTGGTTACTCATTTTGTAGGTCGTACGTGGTTTGTACGGTTTGTGGTGGCCAATTTTATGTGTCATGTAGAGCAAGAATTGTGGTTGTGAGGTTGTTTGATTTGCAGGTTTTGGAGCAGGGTAAAGTGTTGTAGCTAAGGTAGTAGGCTGTAACACATAATGGAGATGTGCATTTCCTTTGAAGCTTCTTTTGCTGGAATGGGAAAGCAAATGTTGGACTAATAAACAAATTAATCTAAATAAATCTATACAACTAATTAACTCTAAATTAAAATACTTAATTAATTTGAACTAAACAAAAAACAAATTAAAGTCCTAATTAAACTGATAATAACATGATCTTAATTAACTAAAACTGAATATATTGATAATTAAAATAAAGCTAATCTAAATAAAAGAAAATAAATCAGATAATAATAATAATAATAATAATAATAATAATAATAATAATAATAGAAAATAATTACTCCTAAACTATTTACAAGTTAAAACAAAATAATAAAAACTGAAAAAACACAAAAGGGCTGGGTTGGTTTCAAACCCCAATCCTTTATCATAAAACTCATAAGTCCATCCGCTGTGGCGGGAATACGTCAAATAACAAAATTGCACAAACAAATACATATTGCATAAACAATAAAATTAAGGGAAAAAAACGCAAATCAGATAATAATAATAATAATAATAATAGAAAATAATTACTCCTAAACTATTTACAAGTTAAAACAAAATAATAAAAACTGAAAAAACACAAAAGGGCTGGGTTGGTTTCAAACCCCAATCCTTTACCATAAAACTCATAAGTCCATCCGCTGTGGCGGGAATACGTCAAATAACAAATTTGCACGAACAAATACATATTGCATAAACAACAAAATTAAGGAGAAAAAAAAAACGCAACTTAAAAAGGATTGTGATGGGATTCGAACCCCAGTCCTTTACCATAACACTCACAAGTCCATCTGCTGGGGCAGGAATACTTCCAATAACAAAGTTGCTCAAATAACTATATATTACATGTGAAAGGAGTGGGGTTACTCATTCTGCAGGTCGTACGTGGTTTGTACGGTTTGTGGTGGGCAGTTTTATGTGTCATGTAGAGCAAGAATTGTGGTTGTGAGGTTGTTTGATTTGCAGGTTTTGGAGCAGGGTTAAGTGTTGTAGCTAAGGTAGTAGGCTGTAACACATAATGGAGATGTGCATTTCCTTTGAAGCTTCTTTTGCTGGCATGGAAAAGCAAATGTTGGATTAAAATAAAGGTAATCTAAATAAAAGAAAATAAATCAGATAATAATAATAATTGAAAATAATTACTCCTAAACTATTTACAAGTTAAAACAAAATAATAAAAACTGGAAAAAAAGAAAAAAGGGCTGGGAACCCAGTCCTTTACCATAACACTCACAAGTCCATCCGCTGGGGCAGGAATACTTCCAATAACAAAGTTGCTCAAATAACTATATATTACATGTGAAATATAAAAAACAGATTTAATTAAAATAAAATTACTTAAACTAATTAATAAATAAACAATGATAAAAACTAATAAACATTCTATGCTAATACTATTTCTAATATCATAAATAATAATCATAATGGTAATCTAACTAAATAAATAATAATAAAAAATAATAATAATTATCTAATTAGTAAATAAAATCTACACTAAATTAAAAATAACATTATCTTAATCTAATAATAAATAAAAAAGACATGATTTTAAAAAACATAATTCTAAAAAACTATTAAATAAAAACCATTTACAAATAAATCCTAATATTAATAAACCTACAAATAAAAACCATATTATAAACATCTATTCCTATTTAAAACATTTCTAAATAAATAAAAATAAAACAAAAATAACAATAAAAGATGCAAAAATGTTATGGAAAATGGGCAAGCACCGAAATGCGCCGATATTATCGACACGGATTGAATCATAAAAAAGAGAGTGACTTTAGCTCGATTTTGACATTGAACTTCTTGTTTGAATTAATTTGAATCGCCATAAACACGAGCAAAGCGACTAAAATTATGATAAGTTCAATCCGGCTGATAACACGGGCAAAATGCAGCCTAAATGATATGCAGATGAAAACGAAGCAAAAGCCAGTCAAAGCTAGAAAACAGGTGGACAAATTTTAGTGTGCAACAGATAGCTTTAAAAAGGATAGATAAATTACTTGGAAAGGGACTGCCATTCGCTGATTCACTGAGAAATTCAAGGATAAAAACAAGCTTTTAAAAAAAATTGCCACTTGTTGTCAGGTGTAGATTCCAAGGTGGAATAAATTCATCTTTCTGGGGTGCCTTCAACTGATTATCTCGGGGGATGTAAACTATCTAAAAAGGTGCAAAATAAATGCCCTTTTAATTCAGAGGTTCAAGTTATCAAAATGGTCGAAAGACTAACTCAACGCAGGAATAAGCTAGAAAGACACCGTCAAAAGGATGCTAATCAGTGAGGAATGAGCTCGAAATGGGGATTTATCCTATCCAAGTGTGGAAAGGAGAACTAAATCAAAACATCCATGAGGATTAAACTCAATGGGGAATTAGAGAGAGTATACACTTTCTGCCTGCGGCTGACCACTCTATTGGGGAGAGAAGACATACCACTTGGGGATAAACACAACAAATACTATCAATAAATGCAATATGTGCATGGATATGAATACGAATTCAAATATGCATGGTATAGGTATGATATGGATGTATGTTATGTTTTTATTCTTAAAAAACATGTGAAAAGGATATATGTGCGATGAAATAAACATCATAATATGATTGGGCACTCAACCAGTCTTCTGAACTTATCATTAGAGGTAAAACAAAGAGAACCATCACTGGGTCAAAGTCCTGCTGTAAAGCTTAAGTCTTTCTGAGGAGAAGAAGATACTTTTACTTGGGGAAAGAAACCAGACAATCTTTTAAACTCTTTATCTTGTTCAAACAAGGATAAAGTAACTCTGTATTCTACTAGTGATGAGACCTTTATAAGATTTTCAACGCAAATCACAAGAACATTTGATCATGTATTTTAGGGTTTAATCGTTCTTGGAGCAACTGTTGATGTTCCTTCTTATGTTCACAAATCAAAGGAAAGTAAACACAAACAGAAAAAAAAAGCTTTTAACTTTTTGTTTCAAGATTTTTTATCAAAGTAAAAATGTCATTTTGCAAGACGTAAATAAATCAAGATTTGCAAACAAATGGTCAAAAGCTCAATTTTTTTTGATAGAATGGTAACCTGCAAATAGCGTGATTCCATGGATTACTACAAAGTGGAAAATGGTAATTAAAGGGAAAGGGATACATTAAAATATAATGACCGAATTTCCTCTATCAAATTTGAATTCCCGATGTTATTTGAATTTCTGACGGGCCTGATTCGATTTGAGAATTTTTTTATAGACGTGATTGCTTTAGATAATTCGATCTGGTTTGATGCAGTTACTTGCCATATATCCCTAACTTTTGTCTAGATTGCCCTTTCGGGTTTTCAATCTATTGGGATGAAATTTTTTATGTTCCTAATTTTTTCATGGACCTCCCTTTCGGGTTTTCAATCCATCGAGATGCTCTTTTTTTTTGTTAGGCAAAGTATTTCTTGACTGCGTCAACATTCGTAGGACGGGTGAATTTTTCACCATCCATAGTTGTAAGCATTAAGCACCGCCCGAGAAGGCTTTCTTAACAACATATGAACCATCATAGTTAGGAGCCCACTTTCCCCTAGAATCAGTAAGGAATGGTTGAGTTTTCTTAAGCACAAGATCACCCTCTCTGAATACACGAGGTCGAACCTTCTTGTCAAAAGCTTTCTTCATTATTTGTTGATATAACTGATTATGACATAAAGTCGTCATCCTCTTTTCTTCGATCAAGTTCATCTCATCATTTCTACTTTTACACCATTCAGCCTCCGTTAATTTAGATTCCATCAAAACTCTCATTGACGGGATTTCAACCTCTATAGGGAGCACTGCTTTCATACCATATACTAAAGAGAAAGGAGTTGCTCCTGTCAAAGTGCGAACAGATGTGCGATATTTGTGAAGAGAAAATGGTAGCATCCCATGTAAATCTTTGTAGGTTACTACCGTCTTCTGGACGATCTTTTCGATATTTTTGTTAGCTGCTTCAACAATTCCATTCATTTTAGGCCAGTAGGGAGAAGAGTTATGGTGTTCAATCTTGAATTCAGCACATAATTCCTTCATCATTTTGTTGTTCAAGTTCGATCCATTATCAGTAATGATCTTACTTGGAACACCATAACGGCAGATTATATTGTTCTTCATAAAAGGAACCACCACTTGTCTAGTTACATTGGCATCATAAGATGTTGCTTCAACCCATTTGGTGAAATAATCAATGGCCACAAGGATGAAATGATGTCCGTCTGAAGCTTTGGGCTCGATCATGCTAATCATGCAATCCCCCACATTGAGAAAGGCCATAGAGAGGCGAGAGTATTGAGAAGAGTCGGTGACACATGAATTTTTTTGGCATAAATATGGAATTTATGACACTTTCTAGCATATTGTATCAATCATATTCCATTGACATCCAATAGTATCTTGCTCTCAACATTTTCTTTGTCATCGCTTGCCCATTGGTGTGAGTGTCGAAAGAACCTTCATGAAGTTTTGGATAACTTGGAGCACTTGGAGGCACATATGGAGGATCAGTGATGATGAAGACCAAAGAGTTTTATTAGGGTTTAGGATTAGTTTGACTATGGTCAGTTGCTTGACCAAAAAGTTAACAGTTTACCAAAAGTCAACTCTAGGTCAAATGAAGGTTTTTTTGTGTAATGTTTGAAACTTTGGAATTTTGTAATGACACTTTAGTGTTTGTAATGAAAAATGGACCCTTGAATTCCATTTTTGACTTGTTTTATAAGAAGCACACTTTACACCATGTAAAATGTATTTTGAATGATATGATGATAAATAAGAGATGTTTATTACCATTGTCTAATGTTAGAAAAGATCAAGCATGAGAGAAGTCAACATGGTTAATGTATGGTCAACCATAGCTTGATTCAATGCACAAATAAATATAGTGAAAGAAAGTTAACAATTAATAAGTAACTACTGAATGAATAAAATAATGTAATAGTAAGAAGTCAACAAAAGGGTAATAAAAGTTTTAAAAAAACAAGAATGAGAAAGAGTCAACTTAAATGAAAATATTTATGATAATGAATAATATTTAATTTAAAATGGATCTTTAAACCATTTGACTGATGAAATTCTAGTTGACCAGATGAAATACAATGTCCAAATGAAGTTCTCTTATGACGCCTTACTATAATGTGTTTTTTTCATTATATATTTTTACCCCATTTCTCTTTTCATATACCTCACTTTTTCCCCACAAATAAAGTTTATTTTTCTAACTACATTAATTGCACACTAACAAGGAAACATAAAGTTTCTATGTTTGTCTTCTCATTTTTAAACCAAAACAAGAGACATATGATGGAAGAATGTTGTGATGTAATCCAAGTTGTGTAGTCTAATCCCAAAGTTAGTTAGGGTTTAGGGTTTGTTACTTAATATATGAGTTAGTTTTATATAATTAGAGATATTTTGTAAACCAGTTTTTACAATCATAATTCAATAATATCAATCATTATTTTCATTATCTCTCGTTCTCTCTCTTCTCACTAAAAGTGCCTCACGCACTAAGAAATTAGTATCTAGAGCTCTTGTTAGATTCTTGATCGTGTTTTCAAGAAACAAACGTCAGTGATCATGTTTTTAAAATCATGGGTTGTTAATCAATCGCTACAAATATGAATAGTACTAATGTCATTTCGAATTCTCTTCTAATTCTTGACGACAAAAATTAGAACTGATGGAACAAGAAAATGAAGTCCTTGTTCATCTTTCATGAAACCCTATAAAGGGTTACTAATGGCGTCCATGAGCTTGCTGAGAATGCAAATAATGTTCATAAAGCTACAAACAAGGAGGGGAAGAAGAAAGACTATAAGGTTGTATAATGCATTTAATTGGCGATAGATTCGTTGAATTTCGACCAGATCTCTCATGCTGAATCAGTGAAGAAGGTTCTTGTCAAGTGCTATGAAGGAGGTGACAAATTCAAAGTCATCCAAATGCAAACTTTGCGATGAAAGTATGAATTGCTACAGATGGGAGAAGATGAAAAGAATATAGGCTATATGTCAAAGGTACAAAATCTCGTCCATCTCATGAAGGGTTATGGTGAAATCCTGACTGATAAGATGATAATTGAGAAGGTAATGCCTACGTCGAAATCTCATATTGATCATATTATTGTAGCTATTTAAGAATCCAAAAATCTTGAAACCTTGAAACTGGAAGATTTGGTTGGTTTGTTTGAGGCATATGAGATTAGGATTATCGAAAAGAAAGGGGTTCAAAATTTGATACAAGCACCGCATGCTCATACTTAGAAGAAGCATGGTGGTTCTGACAAGCTCAATGGCAAATGAGACAAGACTCAAGGAAAGAAGTGTTGGTCGAACCACCAAAAGCATAAGGTCGGTGATAGGGTTCCTAAATCCTAAAAAAAGGAGAAGGAAACTCATATCAGAAAGACAAAGAGAAAAAAGGTGTGAAATGCTATAACTATAAAAAAAAATGGGGTCACTTGGCCAAGAATTATTGGTACAATAAAGACAGGGGAACAACAAAAGGCAAGGATGAAGGAGCAAACCTTGTACGACATGATTCATATGATTTTAAATATATGGTAGTTATGGATGCAATTGCAAATGACCATGTCGAATCCAAGATATTATTCTTCAACTCGGGCCGCTCGAATCACATGACTGGTCAAAATTTATGGTTAGCATATTTCAACTCGTCAAAGTAGAGCAATGTCAAACTTGCTGACAATAGCTCTTGCAAGCAGAAGGTACTAACGATATAGTTATTCAAAAGAGCAATGGAGGAAATGTTATAATCAAAGATGTAATCTATGTATCTGGAATGAAGTGTAATCTTCTAAGTGTTATACAATTGGTCGAAAAAGGTTTCTCAGTGATTATGAAAGATGGAGTTGGAACTGTTTGACACTTAGAATAATTTGGTTTTGAAATCTCTATTATCGAAGAATAAGACATTCAAGACCATGATTAGTTTGATTGAAGTACAATGTCTAAAAACTATTGTCGACCATAAGCATAGTTGGTTGTGGCATTTTAGGTTTGGACATTTGAACTTTAGATCACTCAATCAAATGATTACTCAAGATATGGTAATTGGTATACCAAGTTTTGAGATTCCAGACAAACTCTGTGAAGGTTCCTTAGTCGGAAATCAATCCAGAAAGTCTTTCGTTTAGACTATGCCAATGAGATTCTCTTGCATACTAGAAGTAGTACATTCAGATGTATGTGGCCCGTTTGAGGATCATACCATTGGTGGAAATATATATTTTCTATCATTTGTTGATAAGTATAGTCTAAAGCTTTAGATATATGTGATTAAGTAAAAGGACGAAGTATTTGAATACTTTAAGAGATTCAAGGTGCTTTTCGAAAACTAGAGTGAAAAGAAGATCAAGGTTTTGCAAACAGATGGAGATAGTGAATACACATGTTAGATGTTTAAGGAGTTATGTCTACAACATGGTATTTATCATGAGGTAACTGATCCTTACACGCCTCAACATAATGGAATAGCATAAAGGAGAAACAAGACCATATTGGATATGGTGAGATGCATGCTAAAGCAGAAGAACTTGCTAAAGTCCTTATGAGGAGAAGTTGTCTCCACAACTGTTTATATTCTGAACAGGGTGCCCTACCAAGAAGCTAGAGAACAAATTTTCTTAAGAAGCGTCGAATGGAAAACAACCATCAGTGAGTCATCTAAAGTTGTTTGTCTCTATTTTCTACAAGCATGTTCCTGATGCAAGAAGAGGGAAACTTGATGACAAAAGTGAACCTATGAGTCTGGTATGATATCATAAGACTGAAGACAACATGCTATTTAATACAACGAATAATAAGTTCATGATGAGTCGATACATTGTGATTGATGAGAACTCTACCTAGGATTGGAATTCAGGTGATGCAATTAAATGGCTTTGATGAAGAAAGTAGTGAGCACAAAGAAATTCATGTTAATGAAACTCCAGCAACAATCAAAGTCAATGATGATAATAGAGTCGAAGTCGAAGCAGGAAATTGAGAGGGTGTGTCTAGCACAAGCCAAAGACCTCAAAGAACCAGAGCAAGACTTCAAGACTGTAAAGTGGTTGGTGATGATGAAGTCACACCAGATGAAGATTTGGTTCATTTCACTTTACTTGCATGTGCTGAACCAATCAACTATAGTGAGACCTTTAAAGATAAATAATGGAAGGAAGCACAGTTGAAGAGTTACATGCAATCTAAAGAAATAATACATGAGAGTTAGTCTAATTGCCAACACACATAAAAGCTATCAAAGGGATGTGGATGTTCAAACTGAAGCACAATCTTGATGGGTCATTTTAAGACATGAGGATAGATTAGCAACGCGAGGATTTCTTCAGAGAGCAGAACTTGACTATTCTAAGGTATATGCAATTATAGCAAGATTGGAGACTATTCGAATAGTGGTAGCCTTTGCATGTAAGCAAGGTTGGTCAACATTTCACTTAGATGTGAAATTAGCATTTTTGAATGGTCCTTTAAACAAAGAATTCTATGTCACACAACCTTCTGAGTTTGTTATACATGAGGAAGAAAGGAAAGTGTATAAATTTCACAAAACATTCTATGGTCTCAAGCAGACACCTAGGGCATAACAAGAAAATCAACTCATACTTAGTAGAAATGGGATTCATCAAATGTAGGTATGAGTATAGTGTGTATGCACATGTTGTGGCACATGATATAACAATCATATGTGTCATACCCCAATTTTGATCCTGAATCGCCGAATAAATGCATTCATTAAATCATCTGCATTATTTGCATAGCATGACATGCATTTCATCTTGCAGAATGTCCAAATTGTCAGTCAAAATAAATTTGTTGAATTTACAGACAGACTTGTCAAACTATTTCTCAAATGTGCATAAAATCAGTGGACGAAAAAATTTCAAAATTGAGCTTGTAGATGTCAATTATATTAATCTACATTTCGCGTAGTTTAACCTGGTGTGCTCGTTTTAATTTTTTGACACCTTTTTAGTCGTATTTTGATCAGTCGGAGTCTTTTAACCGGTAAAATTTTATTTCAAAAATCGATAAAACGCTATATTTTTTTAATAAGTTTTTTCCGCGTTGATCATTTTGGTGCAACCATTTTAATTTTTCAGTCATTTTTGCGCCAGACATTTTTTTATTTTATGTCATTTTATTTATTTTTTAAATAAAAATATTCATAATAAATATTTAAGATTTATCTTATTATTGCTTTAATTTTATGTTGTTTATTTAATTATTTTTGATTTGGTTGATTTTAATTAATTTTAGCTTGATTTTGTACTAAATAATAGAGAAAGAGTATTTTTGAAAATAAGGCAATTGATAACCCTAATTAATTGCTATATATTATGGCGAATTGATGAGCTATACTCAGAAGTCGGAAAAAAAAAACCCACACATGGGGGCGCCTATACTTTTTGACCTTCCTCTCTCTCTCTCTCTCATTTTGAAAATAAAAAATAAAATAAAAAAATTAAACAAGTTTAATTAGAAAACAAAAAATGTGTTTTTCCTTCACTCCATATCTTCTGACTATTCATGGCTACACACACAATCGACACAGGTTACTTTTTCTACATTGCACACAGCAGACACGCAAGCTCATTTAGGGGGTCAGTGTGTTTTCTTAAATAATAAAGAGAGGCTTTGTTTGTTAAAAAAAAAGGATGTGTAAACTAGCTTAACATGAAAGAACAAAATAGTACAACTCTATCTCTTTGAAGAGAAGTTTTTTTCTTTTAATATTTTTCTCATCATCTTTCTATTACTTAAATTATCAAGATTTTCAACTATTTCTTTTCCTATCATTTTGAAAAAACAACAAAAACTTATATATTTTTTATATTATTCACTATCTCTTCCTCCTTCAACACCCAAACAACTCCATTATTTTTTCATTTTTAAAGTGAAGTTTCCTCTCCCTCAAACCAACTCTTCCTACACAACTATCACAACCATCAACAAAACACCACTTAAAACCATTAACCAAGCACAAATACGCATAACCCCTACCAAGAAATGAGCCAATTAGAGCATGATTATCGGTGCTTAAATGACATTGCTACACGGATTCCAAAGTAACGATGTCAGAAGAAGATGGATAATTTATTTTTCAATGCGTTTTCTAATTAAACAACGTATTCAAACTAAACAACGGTTCTACAAGTGCAATGTTGGACAATAATAATAAATGTAGTATTGATGACAAAATTAATATTAATGATGAAACCACTATAATAAATGTAACGGTAATATTTTATTGATAGAATAATTGAACGGTAATATTCCAATTGCAGACCAATATTAAATTGTAACGGCTATAAATTAATGACTATATTAATGACTAAAAATTAAATTAATGACAATATTAAATTAATGACTAAAAATTAAAGTGAAGAATATTTTAATTTATTAATTAACTAACGGTAATATTTTTCATTCTTATAAATAGGTTATTAATTTTACTACAATTTTCATTTACAACTAGTCTAACTTTGAACTATTGATTTTATCTCATCTTAAATTTTTTTTTCTACACATTTGTTTGTCAATGGATCCCAATCAACATAATCCTTGGTCTAATTTTATGCAAAATGGTGGTAGTCCTCCTTCTATTCCAAATCAACAAAATAATCCATATTTTAGAAATACACCTTTTATCTCAAATCCACACCATAATCCAAATTTTCAAAACTCACCTTTTATCCTAAATCCACAAAATAATCCACACTTTGGAAATTACTCATATCATCCACCACCTTATCCATATCAATATCAACAATTTACATCTCAATCAACTAACCCCACTATGTCTCATGGGGCTCAAATAGGCAGTAGTGGTGTGCAATCAAATGATCAAGAAGATGAAACACCACAATTTTGCACTCAAGGTAGCTTAGAAACGGTTAACCTTGGTGAAGAAGTTGCATTCGTACGTGTTGTGAATACGCATAAACAAAGGTTCCAACAAAAAGAGGATGAAATTCTCATTCAATCATGGCTCAACGTTTCAAAAGATTCAATTGTTGGGGTTGATAAAAAATGAGATAGTTTTTGGAAGTGGATCGGTGAAGCTTACAACAAGCATCATGACATTAACTACAAAGAAAGGAAACCGACGCAACTAAAATGTCGATGGCATAAAATCAATCCATCTGTTCAAAATTTTGTTGGATGCTACAAACAAGTTGTGTCTACACAACAAAGTGGGAGTTCCGAGAGTAATATCATGCAAGCTGCATATAAAATCTATTTCCAAGATGAAGGTGAAAAGTTTACTTTTGAAGCTGCATGGAGATTATTGAAAGATGAACCTAAATGGCTCGCAGGTTCATCAGAAGCTTCTACAAAAAGAACAAAGAATTCAGCTTCAGGAGCATATTCTTCATCTTCTAATCCACAAATGAGCAACGAACACGATCCATCATCACCTACTTTGTCTCGTTGTCCAATCGGTCAAAAGGCAGCCAAAAGGAAGGAGAAAGAAAAGCTTATGGAAATGTCTTCTACTCCCAATGCAAATATGATTCTTTGAAAGATGACTTTAAAAAAATTTGATCTGATGTCAATGTTTGCACGGGACTATGCACGCATCGAGGGTGAAAAAGTTGAGATAGAGAGAAAAAAGGTTGATGCAAAGATTAAGAAGGTTGAGAATGCTGAGGAGAGATTGAAGATGAATGATCTACAAATACTCTCAAAAGATACATCAAATATGGATACAAGACAACTACAAGCTCATGATATGTTGTGCGACATGATTAGAGAAAAATATGGACTTAATTAGTAAGATTATGTATTTTGGGCTTAATTAGTAAGATTATGTATTTTGGACTTAATTAGTATGATTATGTATTTTGGAATTAATTAATATGGACTTAATTAGTATGATTACGTATTCAAAATCAAATTAGCCGTTATTCAAACTAGCCATTATTCAAAGTCAAACTATCCATTATTCAAAGTCCAACTAGCCGTTATTTAAAGTCAAACTAGCCGTTATTCAAAGTCCAACTAGTCGTTATTCAAACTAGTTGTTATTCAAAGTAGTCTTATAAATAGTATTAACATCTTGCATTTTTTTACAATTTGTTATCATCTTATACTAAATATCAAACTTCTTTTCACATGGATCCTTCCAATCCTTCCCACATTGCAAAAATGTTTATGGATTATATGAATGATGACATGGATGAAGAACTTGTGAGGTTGTTTATGGAAGAAGAAGCCCCGGGCTCTAGAAGTCCTAGGCGTCAAAGAAGGAATATAGAGAGGAATCGTGAAGAGGGACATGAACGATTGTTCAAATATTATTTTTCAGAAACTCCTGTATACACAAATGAGCAGTTTTGTAGAAGGTACCGAATGCATAAACATGTGTTCCTTCGTATTGTTGAAGCTCTAGGTCAACATGGTGAGTATTTTCGAATGATGGTTGATGCAACAGGTAGGGCAAGTCTTTCACCATTAAAAAATGCACTGTT
The DNA here is from genome assembly GCA_963859935.3 of Lathyrus sativus. NCBI lineage: Eukaryota > Viridiplantae > Streptophyta > Magnoliopsida > Fabales > Fabaceae > Lathyrus > Lathyrus sativus. The sequence continues at coordinate 673,651,920 of OZ012739.1, forward strand.
GTTATCCGTATGTTGGCATATGGAACATCTGCTGATAGTATGAATGACTATTTGAGAATTGGTGAAACCACGACACTAAAATATGTTGATAAGTTTACACGAGGAGTGATCAACATCTTTGGTGCACAATATTTGCGAAGGCCAAACGCCAAAGACATTGAACGCTTAATGCAGATGGGAGAGGCACGGGGATTTCCAGGTATGTTAGGGAGCATTGACTGCATGCATTGGGAATGGAAAAATTGTCCTGTTGCATTGAAAGGACAATATGTTCGAGGCGATCATGGGAAACCAACTGTTATGCTTGAAGTAGTGGCTTCACAAGACTTATGGATTTGGCATGCATTCCTTGGGGTAGCGGGTTCAAACAACGATATTAATGTGTTGAACCAATCCAATGTCTTCAATGATGTTCTGCAAGGACGAGCTCCCACTATGCCAAAAATGGCCTTTAGCAACGCTTTTTTGGACCTTTAGCAGCGCTTTAAAGCGCTGCCTAAAGTGGCGATGCTAAAGGTAAAGGCAGCGCTTTTTTTTGTGGAAAAAGCGCTGCTAAAGGCATCCTTTTTAGCAGCGCTTTTTTACCCCTTTAGCAGCGCTTTCAAAGCGCTGCCTATTCTCCCTCCCCCTCCCCCCCTGTAGCAGCGCTTTATGAAAGCGCTTTTGTAGACCACCCTTTAGCAGCGCTTTTTTAAAGCGCTTTCTTAGACCCCTCCTTTCCTAACCTATAGCAGCGCTTTTTTATGCCTATTTTTCTCCCTTTAGCAGCGCTTTCTTGTAAAAGCGTTGTCTATACTTCACGTTTTAAAATTTTTTTTTTGTAAAATCACATTTTTTATATATTTTTAGACAAACCTGCTTATAACAATTAAATTCCCTGCTTATAATTCAGGCTTTAAACATAACTTGGCCTTTAAACATTGTAATTCAACACTTGGCCTTTAATTCAACACAATATAACTAAACATTGTACATTATACAATAACACTTTGCAATTTACACATAATTAACTCAAGTATAATTTACACATAATTTAAACATTGTACATTATACAATATACAATATACAATATACAATTTACACATAATTACAAATCCAATATACATTATAGAATTCTTAACTCAATCATAAATTGACACCATTCTTCCTTATTTTCTTCCAATTTTACTTTCGAGTACGTAGCGCATCTGAATTCATCAAAATACTACATAATATAACAGAACAAGCACGATTTAATACTAATTACTTAGATGAAATATTAGTTAATTATCAAAATGAATCATATAACTCATGAATTGATCCATACCATGATTGGAATCTCTAATTGACCAGAAAGAATGATTTCCTTCATAAAGCGCAGTACAAAATATCCGCAGTCAATCCCACCACGCTGACGAGGACACTGTATTAGGAAAAAAGCGAACGAACATTTATCAGGATATATAGTTTAAATAGTTTTATAAGTAGAACCACTATAACAGTCAAACATGGGAAAATATACCTCCACTCTGATCCAGTTGATGTTGCTAGCCCTGCTTTTTGGCACTGTTGCATCTCTCTGTGCTCTGTATATTTGTATAACTCTAACATAATATAAACACATATTTAGAACAATGTCACATAATAAATAAACATATATAATTATTCAGAACATTATACATCATCACTTACGTATCAACCATGTTCTTCAGATTTTCATATTTGTTTGTATCGCCATCCAATGAATCTATATAATACACTATTTCTTTAATCGGATTAATTGCGACCAACAACCAGTGACCACTATAAAATAAGACAACAGTTTAGACGGAAATGTTATATAATATGGCAAAAATCGAACAATTATAATAAATGAATTTAGAATAAAAACTAACCCATGGCCAGTATTATATGGCAACATAAACAACTTCTCTGTATTCGCACCCATAAATCTCTGGACTGTGTACTCTTTGACTGCTTCTGGTGTCTGGTCTATTGTCCGTGAGTTGACACTGCTAGCAGATAAGAATGCGAATACTGAAGTCAAATCAGCGGGGACCAACAACTTGTCATACAAGCGCCTAAAAAAAATATAATCAACATTAGATTATTCAGTTAAACGAGCGAATTTTAAAATGTTCAATTATCTAATTAAAATGGATCGAAGTACCTGATGTAGGAATGCATAACCCCGACGCCCAATTCTAAATGTTTGAAAACCTGGTCGAAATCCTCCTTAGCAAGTGTTTCGGAATATTCAAAACCGAAAATACCTTGATCCATATGTATTAGACGGATGCCTCCCTCAGGCACGTCTGTTGTCCCTACATATGTTTGAAGGCACGACCTAAATTGAGGAACAAATGCTCTTTTTGTCTCAACCTTTTTTTTGGGCACCTTGGAAGTTTCAGGCATGTTTCCCTTGCTGACTTGTTGCGACTGCTGATCAAGAACCTAAAAGTCATATATAAGTTCAGTAAATAATTTATAATAAAATAATCACTTAAACTGTAGTACTAGTACCTGTAACTTTGATGCAGCTGAATCGGTATCCCGCACAATAATTTTATCATCTTTTGTTTTGGATTTTGTGGGAGTCTAAGATCATCATGTCAATAAGAAAGTGTAAATGTCAGAATAACTTTCATGTATGGGTAATAAAACATTGGAATATTACAAGGTTCAACCTACCTCATCATCCATGAAAATGAGATTCGTCGGCCATGCTACATAAGCTCATATCGCGTCTCCCACCACTGTTGCGTCTGATACATCGTCTGGTATAGGCAACAACGCCCCCCCCCCTCTAATGCAATATCAACAGATACTTTCAAAAATCCAGCAGGGAGGGGTTTATGGTGAAGTAAGTCTCCCAGGGTGTTATGCACCTTTCCCTTGCCAACCATGCGATAAGTCGGCGACGATAAATATAGTCGACAAGGTGAAATGCCCTAAACAAATAATGATCAGTTAATGTGTCAATTAAGAAAAATGTGCTAAATTAATTTCAATGTAATATATACAATTACCTCTGAAAGCTTCTGCGGACAACCGATACTATCTTTGTCACTAGTAGCTTTACCGGCCTCTAGAGCGCGCCTTTCGGACATGTATCTCTCCTTATCCTTCTGTAATTCACGAATTTGAGCTTTCATTTCCTCCAAAGTAGCCATCACTTCTTTATTGGTTGGATTTTTTTTCCTTGGCTGCTTATACAGTTTGGATGGAGTGACACCAAATCCCTTGCCCCTCACACGCCCAGAGTACTCAGGAATATTCAACACCCGACTCAATAAACTCCTGCAATCATCGTCTTCAGCAGGAGTTATAGTCTGGGATAGGGACTCTTGAAATATAGATAAAAGCATATTTAAATATTTTATACACTTTGTTCAAACACTTTGTTCAAAAACTAATGTTGTACTTACACATTGTTCAAACACTTGTTGAACTTCTTCTTGGACGGCTCCATCTCTTCCCACCCGGGAAGCCTTCCATACGACATGGTCCGGAAGAGATGTCACATCACTTTTCTCCTCTTCCAACTACGCATTAAGACGAACAATAAAGCATTATATCCTATTATGTATACTTACTATTTTTTGTAAATAGATCATATTAAAGCATATATATGCACTTACTAATTTTTGTTCTAAGCGTGCATATCCCAAACGCCCCTTTCTATATGGATACGCAGGGTTTGATGCCCGTTCCCGATTTACGCCACTCTTAACCTGAAAAAACAAGTTTAAGTCATATCAGTTTGTTTGTGGAATAGGTATATATACTATACATTGTTCATGATAAGTTGTACTTACTTCAAATTCTTTGGTTCTTCGCTTCGCAACAAATGTCTCCCATTCTGCATCCGAAATCAAATCAGCGTACTTCGCTGGACGCTCCGACTCTACAAAGTTGCCATCAGAATCTTTAAGATATTTGTTGGTTAAAAACGCTCTAAATCCCCTCAAGCATTTTTCAGCCAACTGAATACAATATTTTCTCCTAGAATCCTCAATATTAAAAGATCTCTGCAAACAAATACACATACATATAACATGTTAGTATAATTAATTTAAAGATGTAACTGTCAACATAATTAAAAATGATCAAATCTCATACTTGAATCTCGGTCCAAATTTTATCCTTAGCCGCTTTTAATGCAGGAATTCTCCACTTATCGCAAGTAATCGGAATTTGCGAACGTACAACTGCTCCAATATAACTTGTCAGCAGCGCACCATTAGGCTCAACCAACTGATCTCTTTCATTCCAATGGACATCGTACTTTACACCTCTATCTCTCGCACGGATGATACTTTTCATTATCGTTATGCCTCTTTTAATTTCGCCTTCAACGTCTTTGGGTGTTTCTTTTCCATCATGTGATGTTTCCTCGTTGCTGGCCATAATATACCTGTAATTCAGAATAACAACAACAACAACAAATATCAACAACAATAACAATAAATGTCATATTAAACAACAACAACAAACCATCTATATCAAATATAAACTATAACACAATATCATATATATCATATATCATATTAACTATATCAAATATAAACTATAACAAACCATCTATAAACCATCTATATCAAATATAAATCATCTATATCAAATATAAACTATAACACAAACCATCTATATCAAATATAAACTATATCAAATACAAACCATCTATATAAACTATAACAAATATAAACCATCTATATCAAATATAAACTATAACACAAACCATCTATATAACACAATATAAACCATCTATATCAAATATAAACTATATCAAATACAAACCATCTATATAAACTATAACAAATATAAACCATCTATATCAAATATAAACTATAACACAAACCATCTATATCAAATATAAACTATATCAAATACAAACCATCTATATAAACTATAACAAATATAAACCATCTATATCAAATATAAACTATATCAAATACAAACCATCTATATAAACTATAATAAATATAAACCATCTATATCAAATATAAACTATAACACAAACCATCTATATAACACAATATAAACCATCTATATCAAATATAAACTATATCAAATACAAACCATCTATATAAACTATAACAAATATAAACCATCTATATCAAATATAAACTATAACACAAACCATCTATATAACACAATATAAACCATCTATATCAACTATAACAAATACAACCATCTATATAACACAATATAAACCATCTATATCAATATAAAACTATAACACAAACCATCTATATCAAATATAAACTATATCAAATACAAACCATCTATATAAACTATTTTACATCAACAACAACAACAATATCATATATATCTCATATATCATATTAACACAACAACAAATAACACAACAACAACAAAAACCATCATTGAAAAGATAAAAACCATCTATATCATCCAGAACAACAATGGTGAAAAGATAAAAAAAACAAGAAAAGCAGAGTAAAGCTTCACGTACCGTAACAATGGTGGACCGGGCAATGCAGACGGATGGATGAACTCAAAAACGGACGGGCGAACGGTCGGTGATGGTCGGAAGGATGATCGGACGGAAGAAGTTGATGGTCGGACGATGAACAGTGGTTCGTTCGTTCGTTTTCGTTCGCCAGAGAAAGAAGAAATGTGTTGCGTGACTGTTCTGATTCTATTAAAATTCTGGAGGGTATTTTAAAATTATAATATGAATACCTATAGCAGCGCTTTTTAAAGGCCTTTAGCAGCGCTTTTGAAAAGCGCTTCGTATGCCCCCCTTTAGCAGCGCTTTTTAAAAGCGCTTTCTTAGACCCACCATTTAGCAGCGCTTTTTTAAAAGCGCTGTCTTTGGTAGGCGCTTTTTTTCTTTTTTTTTTTTTACTGGCCTTTTAGCAGCGCTTTTGTAAAGCGCTATCTTTCTATGCGCTGCTTAAAAGTGATTTCTGGCGTAGTGTCCCGAGGTTCATTATACAATCAATCGTACTAAATACAACAATGCTATTATCTATCAGATGGTATTTATCCTGAATGGACCACATTTGTAAAAAGTATCCCGATGCCACAAGGGGATAAGAGAAAATTGTTTGCCCAACATCAAGAAGGGGCAAGAAAGGATATTGAACGAGCATTTGGAGTTCTTCAATCCCGATTTGCGATCATACGTAATCCAGCACGATCTTGGCACTAAGACACACTCCAGCACATAATGAATACATGCATCATATTACACAACATGATTGTTGAAGATGAACGTGCAACATATGGTGGAAATTTTGATTTTTCTTATGATCATTTGAGTAATGATGCGACAATATTGTCGAATGATTCTAATATTGATTTTCAAGAGTTCATGCGTAGAAGATTTGATATTCGTGATAAACAAGTTCATCGACACCTTCAACAAGACTTGATAGAACATATATGGCAACGTTATGGACATGAGAATAACAACAATTGAAAGATATTTTAAATATATATTTTTATTGTATTTTGTGCTAGTAACTTATTTTAATAATGTATTTTTTAATTAATTATTTGTGTGATGTATTGTGTTTTTTAATATATATATATATATATATATATATATATATATATATATATATATATATATATATATATATATATATATATATATATATATATATATATATATATATATATATATATATATATATATATATATATATATATATATATATATATATATAATTTTTATTTTAAATATATAATTTTTTAATGTATTTTGATATATTTGAATTAAATTGTTTCAATTATTTATTTATATAATTCAAATGTTGGATATATTGTGAGATTTGGTGGGACTCATTTTAGAGTTTTTAATGAGTTGTATGGATATTTGAAAAATGTAGTTGGGTTGTTTAGAAAATATTGAAGTGGAATATAATATAAAAAAATGCGTGGACCCTATCTAAAGAATAAAAATGGAGATAATGAGTGTGGATGCTTAATTTTTTAAAAGGTGTGTGTTACTACAAGTTTTTAGGGGTGTTACTGCAAAGTTTTTTTTAAAGTTTGTTGTTGCTGCAAGTTATAGTTAGTGTTGTTACTGCAAGTGTTTTAAAGTTTTAAAGGTGTGTTGTTACTTTAAAATTTTACTCATGATTAAATAAGATTTAAATGTTTTGATTTATTTCTTAAACCCCGTGCCTTACTCTTGGGCCTTTTAGAATAAGCTCTTTTATTTTTGTGTGCTCGCATTTTTTTATTTGATTATTTTCTATTTTATTCACTTTTTTACTTTTTATTGACAAAGTGTATCTCTCACCCTTGTTTGTAATTGTTATTTGTTTTTGTCACTTTTATTTCCATTAGCTAGATAATTAATAAATTAATTAGATAAAAACCAAAAAAATATAAAATCAATCTTTCAAAAATTCAAAGAACTTGGTCAACACCAAGTTTCATTTTAAAAAATATTGATCAACACCAATGGATCATCTTTCAACTTCATGCCATTATCAAACATTTTTTCAAAACCATCAAGTTATTCCCAACTTGTAAGTCGATTGTTTCATGCATCGCCATCAACCATTTCCGCTTCACACTCAAATCATTTTCAAAACTTCCAATTACTTCAAACACTTTTTCATAATCATGAATAAAAGTTTGATCCAACGTCAAGTCACTTTCTCAATCAAAAACTACAAAAACATCTAATAAGATCTAAACACTTTGCTAAAATCGACCAACCAACAAATTTTTTTTACTCATAACTACGTGTGCCTCAATTTCTCTTTTGAGATACGTAGGAGCAGGATTGTGAAATCTTGTTAGGCCCCCTAGTAAAAAAAATCTTTTTAGGTCTTTTTCTCTGTTAATTTCTCTTTAATAACCCGAGAAGCCTAACTTTTAATCAAACACTAACACGTACAACTAACCTAACGGTTCTCTTTGAGTACAATGGACGTGAGAGGTGCTAATATCTTCCTCTTGCGTAACCGACTCCCGAACTCTGATATTGGTTGCAATGACCATATCCTTGTCCTTTCTTTTAGGGTTTTTATTTGATATTTTCCATTTTCTCTTCTATGGGAATAAATAAAAATCGGTGGCAACTTTCTTAAGTCCATCATTCGAGCGTGCGATTGCGCTTCGCGAGGTCGTGCACTCATTTTTCGAGGTGCATCAATATGCTTATATAATGATGACTTACTGGTAAGTAAAAATAACTTAAAGAATTTGTCAAAGTACAAAAAGATGATGATGAGTGAATTTGAAATGTCGGATCTGAGAAACATGTCTTATTTTCTAGGCATGAAATTTCAAATGTTAAAGCAAGATATGGTGCTACATCAAAAAAAGTATGTCAAAGAGATACTCAAAAGATTCAGGATGGATGGTTCGACTACTGCATCTTCGCCTGTCAAGTCAAGTTTGAAGTTGGAGAAGCATGGAGAGGAAGACAACGTTGGTGCAACTTTGTTCAAACAAGTTGTTGGATCTCTAAGATAAGTGTGTAACAGACGACCTGATATTGGTTTCTCATTCAGATTAGTGAGCATATACATGAGTGAACTAAGGGTGTCACACATAAAGGCTCCAAGAAGAATTTTAAGATAATTAAAAGGATCGATAAACTACAAAATTCTATTTCGAAGAGACCCTGAAAGCAAAGAAGCTGTTACTTGCTATTCAAATGCTGATTGGTATGAAGATAAGAAAGATTGAAAAAAAACACAGCTGGTTATTTCTTTCAAGTTTTGGTGCCCCAATCTCATGGAGCCCGATAAAGCAACCTGTGATCGCATTGTCATCGTGTGAGGTTGAATATATAGAATGATCATATGCTGCATGTCAACCAATCTGGATCAGATTTATGTTGGAAGAGGTTGAGGTCAAAGTGAAGAAATCTCTGTTGCTGCAGATCGATAACAAGTCAACCATAAATCTTGTGGAAAATCCAGTTTTGTATGGAATGAGTAAGCACAACGAAGCTAGGTTTCACTTCTTACGGGAGAAGGTAAATCAATGTGAATTTAAGTAAGACTTTGCTCAAGTCAAGCACAGTTGACGACATTTTCACCAAAGGATTGAAGATTGACAAATTCTTAAATTTAAAAAAGAAATTAAAAATAGTTCAGATCGACTATGATAAGTGTATGTTTGATAACTTGGATTATAAAGAGTATATTGTGATATAATCTAAGTGGAATAGCACAAGCCCAAATTTCATTAGAGTTTAAGATTTATTACATAATTTACATAGCGCTAATAAAGAGTGGGAACTTGAACTTCCAACATCCCATTTGTTGATTAATTTAAATCTATGTTGCTATAGTCAGTTTGATATATGTATACAATTTGTTTGGTAGAATATTACAATGGTGTTAAGAACATCCAATTTTAAGTTGTTGCTTTTATTCTTTATTCAATTGAACAGTAGTTATTACAGTATAAATTTATAAAGTTTTTTTATTATTTATTTTTTATGATTTTGTATGTTAGAAAATTTATCTATTTTTTATTGTAAATTTATGAGTAAAACATATTGATATTAGATAGGATGATATATAGAAGACATCAAGTGAGTTATAAGTTCGTGGTTTATAGTTTTTGACAACTTTATATCAATTTAATAATAATTTTGCAGGTTAACTGTACTTTACAAACTATTTTCTTATATAACTTTTATAATTTTCCAATTTTTACTAAAAAAAATCATCAAATTATCACAATGATTACTATGAGTAGTAACACCTCTACCCCTGAGAATTAAAGAAAAACAGTTTCAGCGTGAATTTTACATCCCTATTTTTTTTAGGGTTTATAGGGTTTGGGATCAATTATCTGTCAATTACAATAATCCTTGACGGCCAGTATCTTGAATTAGAGAAGATAAATTCAATATTCATAGAAAAATAATACATGTATATATCAAAGATATAATTTTAAACAACTCGTATTGGATCCTACAAATGTTAACATTTTTTCACAGTAGCAAAAATCCGTTATGAGCTTGAAATGATGCTCTCCTGCGTGGCAAATCCGTTATGAGCTTGAACATCTTCTTGACTCGTTGTATCCTCCAAATATCTCAAAATATCTTCCTCTTTTTCCCATTCAAACGAGAAACTAAATAGTTCGGTAGGTTCGATAACCCTCATTTTAGGTTTTTTTGAACGTACGTAATGTTCTTTAATCGATTCAACGTCTTCCTCTTTTCCTCCTTCGGCTAGCTTCTCACGAACCTTACTCTCTTCTTCACGTTCCTTAATGCTCCTATGACCGGTGACTTGAATGCGGCGGCGTTCAAGTGGTTGCTGTTCACGCTGGGTTTCGGGAATGGGCGCGGTGGAATCGTCGATGGAACGTTTCATGGTTTTGGGATTGAATTGCAGTTTGCAAAATCGCTTGGTTGATTGAAAGAGAGAGCCGCACTTTATGAGTTCCTTTTATAGACAATTCAGTGGCTTAGGTCAATTCTCCTCATGTTTGCGTAATTTCCAAGTTAAAATAAAACAAATTATTTTATTAATTAATAAATCGGATTTAAATATCCAAATCAAATCTCTCTCTCTCTCTTTTACATTTAACCAAAGAAAGAAATAACTGATTCACCTTTTTAACCTATTTTTTCAAGATAGGATTTAATTATATATTTGATTTGAAATCAAATAAGATCTATCAATACCACAATTTATGGGATTTTAATAATTTTTTAAATATTTTAAACGTTTTTACAGTGTTTAGAAGCAAATAAGGAGAGACGGAGAGAGAATCGCACAAAACAAATAGATTCAGTTAAAAAATTGATTTATTTAATTAATAAATCCTATTTAAATACTCAATCAAAATATATTTTTATTTTACCGTATTTAATTTGATTTGAATAATCAAATATGCAAGATCCTTTGAAAACAGAATTTATAGAGTTTTGATACAATTTCTAATATTTTTTAAATGTTTAAATATTCAAATCAAATTTATTTTTTCCAATATTTTATCAAAATTAATGGGCTTTTAATCCATTTTTTAATATTTTTAAATTTTTTTAGTGTTTAGAAAAAATGAGTTTATCATTTATGGTTTAAAATCCAATGAATAATTTAATTTTTTATATAAATTTCTCGATTTTTTTAGAGAATTATAAATTAAAAACACTGACTATTTATTTTTTATTCTTAAAATCTGTTTTAAATATTTTTTAAAAATTACGATGACTTTATGACTTAATGCATAAAAATCATAAACATTTATAATTAAATTAAATAAGATATCTTCTTAAGCCCAGTTAAATTATTCATTTATTAATTAACAAATATGATTTAAATAATCAAATACTTTATATTTCTTTTACAATTTTTGATTTCAATAATCAAATAAGATACGTGGAAAAAGGAAATTAATGGGATTTCAATAAATTCTTTTATAGTTTTTAGAAACTTGGGAATTTAGTTTTGAATCATTTTTTTTACAATATTTGATTTGAATAATCAAATAAGATTTATTGAAAAAAATTATATGGAACTTTAATACAATTTTTAATATTCTTTTTATAATTTTTAGAAACAAAGATGTTTGCGGATGACTTTTTGTTGATGGGGCACTCATGTTGGGCTAATGTTAGGGCTCTTAAAGTTGTGTTGTATTTATTTGAATCTATCTCGGGCTTGAAAGTAAACTTTAACAAAAATATGTTTGTGGAGTGCACATTTCTTCATCGTGGTTGAGGGAGACGGCGTTGGTGTTAAATTGTAAGCTTGGAACTATTCCTTTTGTGCATTTGGGGATGTCTATTGGTGGCAATCCTCGTAAACTTTACTTTTGGCAACCTTTGTTGGATAGTATCAGAAGCAGATTATCAGGGTGGAAAAGTCATAATCTCTCTTTGGGGGTCGGTTGGTTCTGTTGAAGTTTTTATGTCCTCCATGCCGGTTTATTTCTTTTCCTTCTTCAAGGCTCCAACAAGTATCATTTCTTCCTATGAATCTTTATTTAATGCATTTTTTGGGGTGGTTCGGAGGATCATATGAAAGTAGTTTGGATTAAATGGGAGGTTGTTTGTTTGAGGAAGCAGGGGGTGATTTGGGGGTGAGATGGTTGAGGGAGTTTAACGATGCTTTGCTTGGGAAATGGGCTAGGAGGGTGTTTAAGGATAGGGGTAGTCTGTGGTATAGTGTTTTAGCTCATCGATATGGCGAGGATGGGGGCGTTTGCGGTTTAGTGGGGAAGGGGGGTCGGTGTGGTGGCAAATTTTGAATAGGATCAGACAAGGGGGAGGAATGGTCGAGAGTGGGTGGTTGCATGATGATATTCAGTGCATGGTAGGAAATTGGTTGTCGTCTCTCTTCTGGAGGGATCCCTGGTTTGAGGGAGGTGTGTTAAAGTCTAGGTTTCCAAGGCTTTTTGAGTTAGCTGAGAATAAGGAAGTCACAGTAGCCGATATGTATGCTTTCGGTTGGGGGTGGATGGTGAGACTTGGAAGTGGCGGATGAGGTTGTTTGCATGGGAGGAAGAGTTAGTTGGGGAGTGTATTTGGTGTCTGAAATATTTTTTTTTTGCAGGAGGACGTGGATGACACTTGGGTATGGAGATTACATTCTTCTACTCGTTATAAGGTGAGTACCGTACCATTATTTAACGATGTTGGATGAATTACAACATTTTTGTAGTCCTTTCAGTATCTCTTGTGCTGGAAGGGCTTAGTGGTGCGTAATATATCATATTTGTTTCTTCAAAAAAACTATTCAAATTTATAAAACTGAATGATTTTATTTTTTATATAAAATTTTCATTTTTTTTAGTGAATGATAAACTAAATAATAGTAATTATTAATTTTTTTTATTCTTAAAATCTCTTTTAAATATTTTTAAAAATTTTGTGATAAATATGTAACTTAATACATAAAAAGTAACCAATCAAGAAATGAGGAAAGACAGACAAGAACTATCTGAGAAAAATATTTACAGACACATAACCAATCATTTGAGGCTCTTCCTGACTAGCATTGGGGAAGTCAACCTTTTAGTGTTTTTAACAAGAACATTTGGTGCCCACTGTGGGGCCTTGGAAAACTTTTCCCAGGCCACACAAAAAACCATCATCAAAATCGCAAATAGCCAAGTTGTGTGATGTCCTGATCATCTTTCAGCCGAAGTGATCCACCTCCGCCACCAGATTAAACTCAGTTGCTCACAGTGGTGGAGACTCTTTGTCAATAAAATAAACATTGCAAGATAGCATCCACGTTTTACAAACACATATTCAACAGGATGGGGATGCAGAGGAGTAGCTTTTGGATTCCCAACTATTGTCCAAGGTGATATGGGATGATCAAGTTCCAGAGAACTTCAAACCACCACAGTTGGTATCTTTTGATGGTAAAACCGACCCACAGGAGCACATTATTGCGATCAATAATCAGATGGCAATAGTAGGGGCTTCCGACTCCCTTAAGTGTAAAATCATGGCAGGTACCTAGAAGGAAGGGGCTATGCGATGGTACATGAGCTTACCCATATTCTCGGTCGATAGCTGCCAAAATCTTACTAAAAAGATGGTACAACACTTTTCAGTAAGCAAACATATAAAAGTTTCAACTACTAGTTTATTCAACATCTGACATGGGTACTCAAAGTCTCTTAGAGAGTATCTGGCAAGGATCAACAAAGAAACCATTAAAGTGTCTCATCCGAACCAGGAGATGTTCGCAGGGGCATTTCAACATGGCTTAAAAGACGGGCAGTTTAACGAATCCCTAGTGTATCAGAGGGAAATAATTTAAGATTAAGCTATTGGTAAACTTTCCAAAGGAATGAGAAAAGAACGAATAAAATCCACATAAATTTTAAAAACAAAACTAATAAAATAAAGAGATAAGGGTACGGAGGTTGGTTATGCAAAGGGAAAGTGTTAACACCCCTCACATGTATAGTAATCTATAGGAACCTCTTGAAAATGTGTTTGGCTTAAAACCAGGTTGTTTGTAAAAGATCAGGGAGATGAGAAAAGAAATGTTTTTTAAGATTTTTGGTTGACAAGACTTCTTGAGCCTCGTGCCTACGTACCAAAAAGTGCAATAGAGGATCAAAACCGCGTAGTACATGGTAACAATAACAAAAGTGTTTGTTTTGATTGATTTTAAATGAGTAGACATTTCATCATATTCATGTGGAAACTCAACTTATTACCCACAATTAATGAGGAATGAGCATTTGCATCATCTAGAGATGGATGACTTTTGCTTGGATTGAAATCAACAAGTCTATCACTTAACATCTAAGTGGAAATGTCATTACTTCTCTACATTATTGTGGATGTATAGGAGTTGCATCACTACAAGAACACAACTAATGTATATCCTTAAGAAAAAGTTTAAAAATGAAAAAGGTGCACAAAGGCACAATATATTTGAATGAGTTTTGTGTTTTTTTAAGTCTTTTAGATTTTTTTTATATGCTTAAGATGTCTTAGCATTTATTTCAGAAAAAGATTTTTGAAAATCACTTAACAAAGTCAAGGTTTATTGAGAAAGTGGTTCAAGTTTGAAAAAAAGAAGGTTTTGAAAAAGGAAGAAGATTTTGAAAATTTAAGAAGGGAAGGATATGAAGAGACTATCCTAATGCATAAAATAAATAGCAAGAAATAAAATGTCTCATTGTAAGGTAGTCCAAGAGGAAGCCTTTGGGTGTGAATTGGGAACTAACCAGGATCTAGCCAGCACTTGACAAGAGTCAAAATCAACATTTCATTCCTTTTGAGTAGGCCATGAGCAAAAAGTAAGCATAACATAAGACAAGCATCAGATGAGAGAAGAACTTAATTCATAAGGTCAAAGCTATGTATCAGAGCCAAGTCTTCAAAGATCAACGAAAAGGTCCCAAGTATCAGATGAATCCAATAGCATAGTGTCATACCCTAATTTTTAACCTTAATATTCCACCTCATTTTCATCATTTTGCATGACATCAATCATTTCATGTGTGTGTCTTTTATGCATTATTAATTCCATTAAAAATACAATAAATATGTATTTTGCTTGCTTTGCTTACAAGCTAGGGTTTTACTTCAAGAAGTCCAAGCAAATGATCAATCAAGGATTTATGTGATTCTCAATTTCTCAAGCTCCCAATTCTTTCAACATGATCAAGAGTTTCCATTCATCCACAATCAAGTGTAAGATTACATCAATGCAGTTTCATCAAGCTCTAATTCATCCGGTACGCCAAATTAGGTTTTTTTTTACCAAAGACAGTTCAGAGTTGACTTCTTCATCTGAGCATGATCTCATACCTTAAAACATGACTCAAAGGTCTCAAGTACATCATTTTAGTCCATTATTATGTTTGGATTAGCTCAAGAAGTTTGATTTGTTTACTGATCCGCTGTCGCGCACGGATCAAAAACGAGTATTTTTTAAAACAGTAGTAACGGTAACAAAAACTCGAGTATCGTTCTGACAAGGATTCTTGTATTATTTTAACCAACTAATAAAAAGGTTTATGGGGGGTTTTAAGTTTTGATTTATAAAACAAGAGAAAAAGTGATTATCAGATAATCTAAAACGGCTAATCCTACTGATTCGAATTCCGACTTATCATCAGCTATTATAACACCAATCCCTAAGCGGCTTCAATCCTATTCGATTATGATATTAATCAGACAAGCGCTTACCAAAATCATACGAATTATGATTCTGTTACCGAATTATGCAAACGATTAAGAATATGACGAGTTAACGAATTAAGCAAACGATAACACGCAATTAAATTTAGGAACATGCATACAATCAAATTTATTCAATTTTATCCTATGAACACAATCAGATTAAGCAAACAATTGAAATCAAATTAAGCAAATGATTTCATAGAAAAGAATTGAACAGAAATCGAATTAAATTGGTATTATAATAACCTCAAAGTGATGGAACCCGTAAGCAGCAGGATTTGCCTTGGGAATTAATTTTCCATGAAAATCGTACAAAACATAATGAAATTCGTAAAAAGAAGGTTTAGTGACAGTAGTACGGCTGCTAGGTCTAAGAAAGCATCAACACTTCTGGTTTTAACCCAACTGGGTCGAAAAACATATAAAACCCAGCCCAAAACTAAATATTTCAAACGACACATTTTGGCTCCTGACTTCAACGAATTATTTGGACCTACTACACTCCGAATCATCCTCTGCCTCAAACATAAAAGTTGTAGCTCTATGTCTTAGCTTTCCAACTCCTATTAGAATGCACAAATCTGATTCTCGCAGCTCTAGTTATGATTTAAACAGTGGACATATATCAAATAACCGCTAAAGCCGAAAATAAGTTGCGAAAATAAAATAAAGGTAAAAACAAACTTAAATATGAAAACACATTAAAATAATAAAAATACTCAAATAAACAGTAGGAATGCCTAAGTATAACAATGGAAGAATGTATATGAAGATGTACTGATCAAATTCCCCCACACTTAAACTTTTGCACTCTGAGCAAAATATTATCAAGACTCATGAAAAACAAAAGCATTTAGATACTCATTGTATACTGTAAACTATTCTTCAGTCAGTATTGCACTGATATGAACTAATTTTTCATACTAACGATATCGTAAGAACACAGATCCGCAATTGTGCGGCCATAAAGCTCCCTGCTATACAAACCAATTCAAATCATGTTATTATGCTTAAGTCTAACTTATTCATCCTCTTTTTTGCTCTCTTTAATTCTAATTCTTTTATAGTTTTTAGAAGCACGGGATTTTAGTTTTGAATCACTTTTTTTTTACAATATTTGATTTGAATAATCAACTAAGATTTACTGAAAAAACATTTATGGAACTTTAATACAATTTTTAATATTCTTTTTATAATTTTTAGAAACAAAGACGTTTGCGGATGACTCTTTGTTGATGGGGCACACAAGTTGGGCAAATGTTAGGGCTCTTAAAGTTGTGTTGCTCTTATTTGAATCTATTTCGGATTTGAAAGTAAACTTTAACAAAATATGTTTATGGGGTGCATATTTCTTTATCGTGGTTGAGGGAGACGATATTGGTGTTAAATTGTAAGCTTAGAACTATTCCTTTTGTGCATTTGGGGTTGTCTATAGGTGGCAATCCTCGTAAACTTTACTTTTGGAAACCTTTTATTGGATAGTATCAAAAGCAGATTATCAGGGTGGAAAAGTCATAATCTTCCTTTGGGGGTCGGTTGGTTCTGTTAAAGTATGTTATGTCCTCCATGCCGGTTTATTTCTTTTCCTTCTTCAAAGCTCCAGCAAGTATCATTTCTTCCATTGAATCTTTATTTAATGCATTTTTTTGGGTGGTTCGGAGGTGTTAGAACACATATTGGTGCTTCTTATATCTCTATGTTTTGATGATAACTTTTATGGAATTTTGTAATGAGTAAATATACACTCTAAAATTTGTTCAAGTATTATTATTTCAGGTATAAATTAAATACTCTTAAAAGAGGCAAAATATATAAGTACAAAGAAATTATGCAAAGATCTGAAGCATCAGATGCAAGACTATCAGAAGATTCTGAAGCGCTGCCAGAAGAATCTAAAGCAGAAGCTACAGAATGATCTGAAGTATTAATGAAAGAAGTATACAAAAGTTGAAACTCTGATCTTATCAGACTCTGAAGTTCTTTTCACTTCAAACTCAGAGGCTCTAATAACCAGACTCTTATCATTAATATTCACGCTTAAAGCACTTATTGCTGCATACTCTGATGGAGACTCTGATCAAGACTGAGACTCTGATACATTAAAGATCTGATCATCTATCAAGACTCTGAACTTATCATTCATCTTAAGCTCTAATCATATTAAAGCATTCCATACCTTTTAAGCTTACTACAAGTTCTGAAGTGCAGATTGTGAAGACTTCATCTTGAAGGAAGCTTGTTGAAGAAGCTGTAAAACTTGATTAGACGTGGTGCTACTTCCAAAGTAACCAACGGCTAATTTGTCCAAAGAAGTGACGTGGTGCAAATCCCAAGGCTTCTACAACCATACCTTTCTGAAGAAAGCATATCTCTTCCCATACTTTTGGTGATGAAAAGTCATACAATCAAATATTATATTCAGCTGCACATCACTCAAGACAATTGAGAAAGCTATAAAAGGAGAACTACTTCAACATTTTAAAGCTGCTAATTCACTACTCATCTTTTGCTCATTGCTAGATCACTTAGAAAGAAATACACGCTTAATTCATAAAAGAGAAAATCTCTCAAGATCCTATTCATTTGATCTCTCATAAAACCACATAGTTACTGTTGTACTTAATCTTAAGTGTAAACATCACAATTGTGATACAACTTATTAGAAGCATTCAAACACTTGTTAGTTTACATTAAATTGTAAGAAGTTCCTTAAGAAGACCAAGGTGTGGTCAGTAGTTCTTGAGAAGACTAAGACAGTTGTTCTTAGTGCTTTCTATTGTAATCAGTTGATCAATAGTGGATTAAGTCCTTGCAGAGAAAGGCAAATAATCTTTGATAAGGTGGATTGGAGTAGTTGAGTTCAACGAACTAGGATAAAAATATTGAGTTCTATTTATTGCCATATTTCAGAAAATCTCTTATTCAACCCCCCCCCCCCCCCCTCCTAAGTGTTTTTCTCACCTTCAGTTGGCATCAGAGCTCCGGTTCTGTTTGTGCTATCACTTAACCGTGACCATAAAAGATCCAGTGGGAAAAACTCTTGATACTCTTGGTTGATATACATTATGGCTGCTGAAACTTCAACACCCAACAACAACAAATATGAAGAAAGAGTCAGCACAAAACCTCCCATGTTTGATGGAGAGAAGTTTGATTATTGGAAAGATAGACTGGAAAGTTTCTTTCTAGGATTTGATGCTGATCTTTGGGACCTAGTCATTGATGGATATGTTCATCCCACTGATGGGAATGGCAAGAAAGTTGACAGAAAATCAATGACTGAGGAGCAAAA
Organism: Lathyrus sativus; assembly: GCA_963859935.3. Lineage (NCBI taxonomy): Eukaryota > Viridiplantae > Streptophyta > Magnoliopsida > Fabales > Fabaceae > Lathyrus > Lathyrus sativus. The sequence goes on from OZ012739.1 coordinate 673,670,813, forward strand.
GAAGGAATTCAGAAATCACCACAAGGCTAGAACTATATTGCTAAACGTTATATCTCATACTGAGTATGAGAAAATAACCAACAGAGAAACTGCCTTTGATATATTTGAATCCTTAAAGATGACTCATGAAGGGAACTCTCAAGTCAAAGAAACCAAGGCTCTGGCGCTGATCCAGAAGTATGAAGCTTTCAAGATGGAAGAATCTGAATCTATTGAAGCAATGCTTTCCAAATTCCAGATTCTCACTGCTGGCCTAAAGGTTCTGGACAAGGGTTACTCTACAGCAGATCATGTCAAGAAAATAATCAGAAGCTTGCCAACCAGATGGAGACCCATGGTCTCTGCTCTGAAGCTGGCAAAGGATCTGAACAAGATTACGCTAGAGGAACTAATCAGTTCTCTAAGGAGTCATGAGATTGAACTAGAGGAAGATGAGCCTCTAAAGAAAGGTAAGTCAATTGCGTTAAAATCTAATAAAGTTGTTAAAGCATTGCAGGTATTAGAAGAAAGCTCTGAAGAGTATGCTTCTGAAGATGAAGAA